>PVIH01003048.1:0-29131 GCA_004025045.1 Sigmodon hispidus | reverse complement strand
CAGAAAATGTGGCCGACAGGTACACACAGTAATCCACAAAGAGCAGCCTCAAGGCTGCTGCTGTTGTTCATGTTAGGCACACAGGACCCATTTAACAAATGCTGTTTTTCAGACCCTCAACTAATTTATGAGTGTGAAAATTTTCTGAGTGAAATTTATCTGGTTATAATCGATGCAGTTTATGATTTGATGCTGCATAGCAATTGTTGAGCATGAAATCTAACTTCCAATATAAACAAGCCACTATCACTAATGACTGTCAAGGTAGACCAGATGAATGGAAGGGTAGCTGCAAGGCAAGATTGATCAAGATGTTTATTGATTATCACCCATCTGAATGTTTACTGAGGTCCCTTAATCATATGCCATTCTCTGTTCTCTTATAGGGCTGTGAATTTTATATCAAATGTTCAAGCTACTCACAGCTTCATTACCTGATTTTATGGAATGATTTGTCATTTGTTTTATCATCTATTTCTTCAAGAAAAGAGTAGTCCTCCAGTGTGTACACAGAGCCTTTTTCTAAAACTGAACACTTTCTGGAAAAGATAATGAAAAATCCTATGTGTTAATAATGTATCCTTGATTAAAAAGAATGTGTGTACAATGGAGAGTCAATTTACCTATATGTACCTTTTGTCATAATTCATAAAAGAGTGCTGAGTTATACAACTGCATAGCATGAAAGACATGAGCAATGAGAGATTTAAGACTCTGCTGAACCAGTGTTTTAGTGCATATGCTTTCACACTCCACTTCCTCCTCAATTGATCAACTCCATCTAAAAAATAAATAAATACACTATTCAAAGGAAATGACCTCAAACCTTAACAGATGTTCAGACATTATCCTAAGGTTTCTATTAGGTGATAAGATAGAAGCAAGTGTCCTTTCCAACTCTTTGATAAAACTATGCTGTTTTATCAAAATGAACCACTGCATGCCCATCCCACGCACAAAGCAAAGACTCTGTGGAATCAACTCATTCCATTCTCTTTTTTCTTAGCTTTTTTCATATATATATATATATATATATGAATAATTTGGTGCTTTTACATAATGCACCCTATCAAACTCAGATAACAGACCTCTCAGTATCATGCCCACTATTATGATTATTCCATTTACAAAACAGCCCATTCATGCTGCCCATTTGCTTATTGGAGCATAATTAATCTCCCTGTGACCAGACCCTTAGAGAAAACAAGTCTTTCCTTACCCACCCCTCTGCCAGATGCCATCAATGCAGATGTGAGACATATATATATATATATATATATATTATATATATATTAAGGTCACTAATGAGTGAGTACATCCTCTGCTTATCTTTCTGGGATTGTGATACCTCGCTAAGGAGGATATTCTCCATATCCATCAATTTGCCTGCAAATTTTGAAATATTGTTTATTTTTTACTGCTGAGTACTACACCATTGTGTAGATGTACCACAGATTGTTAATCTGTTCCTCAACTATGGGGCATCTAGGCTGTTTCCAGGTTCTTGCTATTGTGAATAATGCTGCTAAAGCATAGTTGAGCTTTTGGGGAGTGAATGTGTATTTTTATGGTATATGGTTAAGAGTGGTAATGCTGAATATTTGGGGAGATTGATTCCCAGTTTTCTGAGAAACTGCCATACTGCATTCCAGAGTGGATGAACAAGCTTACACTCCCACCAACAATGGAGGAGTGTTCTCCTTGCTCTGCAACCTCTCCAGCATAGGCTGTCATCTATGTCTTTTATGTTAGCCAATCTGACACGTGTCAGGTGGTATCTTAAAGTTGTTTTGATTTGCATTTCTCTGATGCTAAAGATGTTGAGCACTTTTTCATGTGCCTTTCAGCCATTTTTAATTATTCTGCTGAGAAGTCCCTTTTTAATTCTGATCACCATTTTTAAATTGGGTTTTTAAAGGTTTTGGGCTCTAGTTTTTTGAGTTCCATATATATTTTAGAGATCAATCCTCTGTCACTAGTGGGGTTGGTAAAAATCTTTTCCCATTCTGTAAGCTGTCTTATTGACTGTGTCTTTGGCCTTACAGAAGCTTCTGAGTTTCAGAAGGTCCCACTTATTGATTGTTGTTCTTAGTGTCTGTGCTACTGGTATTATATTAGGAAGTGGTCACTAGTGTCAATGTGTTAGAGGGTATTTCCCCCTTTCTTTCCTATCAAGTTCAGTATAGCTGGATTTATGTTGAGGTCTTTGATCCACTTGGATTTAAGTTTTGTGCAAGGTGATAGGTTTGGATCTATTTTCATTTTTCTACACACTGCCATCCAGTTGTGTCAAAACCATTTGTTGAAGATACTATTTTTTTTGTATTGAATATATTTGGCCCCTTTGTCAAAGATCAAGTGTTCATAGGTATATGAGTTAATGTCTGGGTCTTTAATTTGATTCCATTGATCCATAAGTCTGTTTTTATGCCAGTACAAGACTGTTTTTATTACTGTGGCTCTATAGTATAATTTGAAGTCAGGGATGGTGATGCCTCTTGAGGTTCTTTTGTTGAGTAAAATTGTTTTGGCAATCCTAGCTTTCCTGTTATTACAAGTAAAATTGAGTATTGTTCTTTCAAGGTCCAAAAAATATTGTGTTGGGTTTTTGATGGGAAGTGCATTGAATCTGTAGATTGCTTTGGTAAGATTGCCATTTTCATTATGTTGATTCTACCAATACAGGAACATGGGGCAATCTTTCCATTTTCTGATATCCTCTTCAGTGATTGAAAATCTTTATCAAATAGATCTGTTACTTCTTTGGTTATAGTTACTCCAAGATATTTAATGCTACTTATAGCTATTATAAAGGGCAATGCTTCCTTTAATTCTTTTTCAGCCCTTTTTTTTCTTTAGTGTATAGGAGGGCTACTGATTTCTTTGAGTTAATCTTGTATCCTGCTACATTGCTGAAGGTGTTTATCAGCTGTAGAAGTTCCCTGGTAGAATTTTTTGGGTCACTTATGTAACAATCATGTCATCTGCAAGTAGATATAATTGGACGTCTTCCTTTCCAATTTGTATCCCTTTAATCTCCTTTCATTTTCTTATTGCTTTAGCTAAAACTTCAAGAACTATCTTGAGTATATAAGGGGTAAGGGAACAGCCTTGTCTAGTTCTTGATTTTAGTGGGATTGTTTTGAGTTTTTCTCCATTTAGTTTGATATTGGCTGTGGGCTTTTTGTAAATCTCCTTTATTACATTTAGGTATTTTCCTGTATTCCTGTTCTCTCCAGGACTTTTATCATGAAGGCATGTTGAATTTTGTCAAAGGCTTTTTCAGCATCTTAGGAAATGATCATGTGCTTTTTTCCCTTCAATTTGTTTATATGATGGATGACATTTACAGTTTTCTATATGTTGAACCATCCCAGCATTTCTGGGATGAAGCCTACTTGATCATGGTGGATGATATTTTTTACATGTTGTTGTATGCAGTTTGCCAGAATTTTGTTGAGAATTTTTGCATCAATGTTCATGAGAGAAATTGGTCTATAATTCTCTTTTTTGTTGCATCTTTGAGTGGCTTGGGTATCAGGGTTATTGTGGCCTCATAAATAGTTTGGCAATGTTCTTTCAGTTTCTTCTGTAAAAAAACAGTTTGAGGAGTATTGGTATTAGCTCTTTTTTACATATCTGGTGGAACTCTGCACTGAAAACATCTAGGCCTGGCTTTTATTATTTGGGAGACTTTTAATGATAGCTTCAGTTTCCTTTATATGTTATATGATTATTTAGTTCTTTAATCTGTTCTTGATTTAATATTGGTAAATGGTACGTGTCCAGAAAGCTGTCCATTTCTTCTAGATTTTCTATTTTTTGGAGTATAGATTTTCAAAGTATGACCTGATAATTCTCTGGACTTCCTGGGGATCTGTCGTTTTGTCTCCCTTTAGATTTCTGATTTTGTTGATTTGTATACTCTCTCTGATTCTTGGGTAATTTCAATAAGGGTTTTATTTATCTTGTTAACTTTCTCAAAAAACCAAATCTTTGATTCATCGATTTTGTTGTTGTTTCAATTGTGTTGATTTCAGCTCTAAGTTTGATTACTTCCTTCCATCTATTACTTCTAGATGAGTTTGCTTCTAATTGTTCTAGGGCCCTCAGCTGTGGTGATAGTTCTCTTGTGTGAGATTTCTCTATTCTTTTCATGTATGCATCTAGTGCTATGAATTTTCCCCTAAGATTGCATCCATTGTATCCCATAAGTTGGGGTATGTTGTGGATTCATTTTTTTTTTTTTTGAATTCTAGTAAGTCTTTGATTTTTTTTTTATTAATTTCTTCCTTGACCCAAAGGTGGTTCAGTTGTGTGATGTTTAGTTTCCATGAGTTGGTAGGCTTTCTGTGATTCTTGATATTGTTGAACTTTAAATTTAGTCCCTCATGATCTTAAATGGTACAAGTTGTTATACACATTTTTTTTTTGGTACCTGTTGATATTTGCTTTATGACCTAGTATGTGGTCAATTTTAGAGAAAGTTCTATGGGGTGCTGGGAAATACGTATATTCCTTTTTGTTTGGGTAGAGGGTTTGGTATATATCTACTAAGTCCATTTGGGTCATAACTTCTGCTAGATCCCAAAATCAACTCATTCTATTCTTAGAAGATCTTTTCTTTCTCATTTTCTAGGAGTCTTTATGTCTGACCACTCCTGATGTTCTTCTGAACATTAAATGCTGCCAGCCTTATAATTGTAGGTTAGCAGTCCCTCATGTGCAGTGGATTAAGGACTCCTATGGACACTACTCACCCTGAGAATTTTCAATGAGTTTTGATAGAATCTTTGAATAAGTTTATAAAAGTTCCATATCAAATTTTTAAAACCAACAAAAGAATATTTGGATTGCTTCTTTAAAGCTTGGACAAACAGAAAATTAAATGATACAGAAATAAACATTAACTACTGTTGAGGGAAAAAATGAAAAGAAACTCAAGATTTTACATAATAAATAATATAACATTACTAAAATGTAAAGAGAATTTTTTTCCAGATTAAACAAAGCTTATTATTTTAGGATCTCTGCAAAACAGAGAAGGCAGTATTTATAGCAAACACTGGTGGAAAGAGAGAAATTATGATCAATATATAATTCTGATCAATATAATCCAAGATTTCTACATATCTCTGTTATTACATAAACAGCATATCTAATTAGGTTTAAATATAATTCAAAGGTTAGCCATTTGAAAGCAAATAATAATTTTATTTATTTATAAATAAATATTAAGTATAGCAATAAAAATATAGAAGTATTTTTAAAAGATTTAAAGTTCTCTCAAGGAATTCAAAATGTTTAGAATATTTAAAGATTTTTAATATGACAAACACAAATAATTTAGGAATATTATCATTAAATTTAGTAAAAAAAAAAACACTGTTAGTATCTTTTTAAACAAGAAATATAAAATGCATGAATCCAATACCCACTTTCAATTTTTTTACTACACTCCCATTTGTCCAAAATACAAAACTAGATATGACTATTGTGTGTGTAATGATCAATCCATGCATGTCTGTTAAATTGATAATAGGATTTATTAGAATATGAATTGGGAAGATACATTCACAAAAAACAGAACCAGATGAACAGTTGAAATCATTTTCTGTTTCATCTGGGAGCACAGGCACCTGCTTTCCGGTGTCTGACCATGCGAAAAAAGAGAGTATGACCCTTCCTTCTCTCCTTTTGTAATGTAAGACCATATACACAGATCAAAGGTTATATAAGCAGGCAAGAAGCACCAACTCTTTTGAGTTGGACATACAAAGTCATGGTCGGGGCAAATACATTTTCCCTAAATAAGAAAGTTCTAAACCTAATATAAAACTATATACAATAATAATATCAAGTATTATCTAGGAGAAATAAAGGAGAGAAGGAGAATAAGATTAACAAAATAGAACTACAACCAAGAAGGAAAATATAAAGCAAGAAACACACACTAGATATTCAGAATTAGGTAAATAGCAAGATACAGAGATTACTCCACAAGCTGTCCTGTCTTGGAGATTCTAAATCAAGTACTTAATATGCTCTTAGATAAAAGATGAGATGGTTTTTACTGTAACTACCTAGTTTTCAACTGTACCTGAGAAGGAAAATAATTTTGCTTTGAATGAACAGAAAGTAAAAGCAAGTAGCTTCGGAGAAATGCAAAAAATGACAGAGACAGCTGGTTGCCTGAACAGGCACACAGTGATTCTCTGAAATGCTGGGGCATCCACTTACAGCTAAGGCCTTAAATGTCTGACAGACCATTTTCAAAACCAGGCTATTTTGAAAGACTGTTTAACCCTATCTTGGCAGGATTCAGAAGTCATTTTCTCTTGTGGCATGCTCACCTGGATTAGATAGCATTCTTGCTGTCAGCAGTTGAGGCAAGGGCATTTGTTTGCCAAACAGGTCATTTTATCCCAGGAAGAAGACAAACTCCATATGGAGTATCTTCAATGCCCAACATACTTTGAGGAGTAGATTGGTGCTATCAGGAGTAATCATGTCTCGTGTTAACAGAATCTAAGTTGTTAAAACATTTAAAGCCATATTCTCTAGGTCTGTGAAGTGTTTGAAGATAACCTATCAATCTGTCATATGTTACTATATGTCTAGAAAACCTAACAAGACTATAAATATGATAAGCATGGGTGACTGTAAACCTGTGATTCTTCTCAACCTAAATAACTTAATGACTAAGGCTTCCCATATAAAAATAATCTGTAAACAGATGTACAATATAGTGACAATGTCCTCCAATACAAATATCTTAATCAGAGGGAGAAATGTGTAGTGCAAATATGACAACAATATCCTTGGTGTGTATCAATATACAAAAATCCTGAACAAAGGTAGTTCAGATATTTACATACAGTATGACCAATGTAGTTTTACATTTATAACAATATACAAAATATTTTAAATAAAAGTAGTAGCATATGTACAATATGACAAATATATATTTGAATTTGTATGAAAATGCAAATTATCTAAAACAGAAATAGAAAAATAATTTACATTTGTATTAATATATAAGAACCCATTTCAGTGAAATTTATATAAGGCTGATAGTTTGCTAAATAATCTTACATGTAGATACAATAATTACAATATTATCTATCCTGAATGTTCTATTTTCTTCAAGAAGAGATTCCTGAGTTTAACTTTATTGTTTCACCCCCAAACCTAATACAACTGATTACCAATCCTACGAGATGACAATGATTCATAACCCTGAGTGGGGGAAAAAAGCTTGTTGAGGATTGTTTCTTGCTATCTAGGGCTTTGTAATCCTGTGAAAAAACTAAAACAATGGTTAAGTCTCATTAGACTAGCTGTAACATTTATAGCCATTCTCAGAGTAATGGGTAAAGCATAGCTGAAATTCGGGCTATGGGTGTAAGATGATGGACTATCTTACTTAGTCAACTTAGAACTGTCATGATCAGTTTGTAGTCCAAAACCAATCTCTGAGTGGTGTGTCAGCTCCATAGCATCATTGTAAACCAGGTAAAATTGTTATTGTGAGACTCCATCTTTGGAGATTGCTGTAGGAAATTCATTGTTCACTGTGGAAAACTTAAATATTATGTATATCAAAATGGAAAGCTTAACTTTTAGGATAACGCTATATCTAAAGAGAGGTTCTAAAGTGTCAACAATGAATATTAAGAGAAATAGAATTTTGACAATAGTCCCTAGATCATTTGATTTTCTTCTGTCCCACACCAGGTAACTCTTCTGAGAGGTCACAGAAACTCTTAAATTCTTTTTGTTTAACAGTCTGCTTGGATTTAGAGAAGAGGGCCATATGCCAAGTCCAAAGCAAGCTTGACTTATAATTGAGCCAGGACCACAATTATTTTTTGAGAAGTAAAGAGATACAGATGTAAGTCAATGAAGTTTTCCCTTGTAGAGTATATTAGTACAAATAGGCCCAAATTTTCTTTGCTGGTTAATTTTTTCTGGATAGCCCTTCTTTCTGTTTCAGATGTTTAGATGTTAATGTTAATTTTTTTTTAATTCTTGAGAAAGTTGCTATGAAATTGTGCTCTTGCACACTGTAAAAATTTGTCACTCCTATTGGTTTAATAAAATTCTGATTGATCAAATAGCTAGATAGGAAGTAGAGTTGGGACAACAAGAGTAGGAGAAATCTGAGAAAAAGTAGAGCAGAGCAGCAGACAACACTGAGATGCAGAGGAGACAGGATGAGAATGCTGCACTGAGCAAAAAGATACCAAGACACATGGCTAAACATAAATAAAAATATGGTTAACTGAAAGTATAACAGTTAGCAAGTAATAAGCCTGAGCCACAGACAAATTACAAATTACAAACTTGTAATTAAGACTTTGTGTAATTATTTGGGACTGCTGGTTCAGACCTTGGGGCTAGTCAGAGCCAAAAACTTCATATTACAAGGTATTTCTATTTTTCCTGTAAAAACAAAAACAAAACCTTGCTTCTTGTGAGTTTTCCTTACAATTTGTAGAATAGTCGCATCAGTGGATGAGCTAACATTTTTTACTTATCAAGATGTTTCTTCATTTAGAATCAATCTTTATTAATTTTTATCATATTCATGGCTTTTCTTCTGTAGAAACAAAAACAAAACCCCTTCCACAATATAACATATATCCTGGTTTCCATTCTGAAGTCCTTGAAGTAGTCAGGCTAATTTAGCTCAGAAATTTATTCTGTTATCCAATATCTCTGTGCAGGTGTTGTGCCTTTTTCATTGGCATTAAGAAAATTCAAGGCTAATAAGACAGTATACAATCTATCTTTGTGGGTTTAGTTTCCTCTTTCTATTTGTAAAGCATTTCTTTTAAGGTGAAATTAGATCTTTCAACAACATCTGTTCTGTAGAATTGGGCAGTGTACCTGTAATATGCTTTATTTATATAATAGGCCAAAAACTTTTATGGGATATGCTGGAACATTTTTCAGTGTTAATGTGTATGTCATTATGGCCAGGACTTCTAAAAGGTTTGTAATTACAGAATCAGCCCTTTCAGAGATCAAAGTAGTTGCCCCCTGAAATCCTGAATGAGTAATAATGGTATGATATACATATTTCAATTTTCCAAATTCTGTAAAATAAAACACATCCATCTGCCAAATTTTATTTCTTTTATACCATTAGAATTACTTCCTATAGGTAATGAAACTTCATTATAGAAGGACCAAGTAGGACTTTTTTTTTTTTAACACAAGTGGTGGAAATATCCTTTGTAAGCCTTTGCTGTTAATATGGTGTTTCTTATATAACTCTGTCCTCCAGCACATTTCCTACTAATAAATAAATAATCTCATCATTACTTTGTGCCAGAGTACCTGAAAGACCCATGTGATATTTGATGTTATATATATATATATACATATATATATAGAGAAATATATATATATATATATATATATATGGTGGTCCTTATTTGTAATTATATAAATAACAAAATTAATTCTGATATCAAGAATTAATTTAGAAGTTTCAATTTGTAAAATAATTCTTTCTGCATATTGAGCATCAGTAACTATGTTGAGAAGTTTTGTAAAGTTCATTAGTATTATAAGAATGTTACACTATTCTAACTTTTATACAGAATTATAAAGGCTTTGAACTACTTTGCTTAAATCTCCTGAGTAATATTCTGCCTTTCCTGATATATTTGCATCAGTGTAGAATAGAGAGACTCAAGAGGTTGTTTTTTATACAATAAGAGGAATGATCCAACTGATTCTCTTTATAAATTCTAGTCTCTTGCTTTTGAGATAACAGCTGTTAATCTCTCCACAATGATTGTGAATGACTGGGTAATGTTTGATTTGGGGGCCTGAACAAAGTTACTCAAAGTATTTCCCAATGTTAAAGAATTGCCTTGATGTTAAAGGCCTACCCTGTATGTCACTAGTTGCTCTGCATTTCTTAGTTCAGTGTTGACCTTTACTAAGTATTCTGTATAATCCATAAGGTCAGAGCTTTTTGTTTGTGTCATTCCTAGAAGAAACATTGTTTTTAGGAGAGTCTTGTTTACAATTCTTTTTATATGCCTTATTTTACCACAATTAAAGCATTTAACATCTTGATTTCTTTTTATCACTTTGGAAACCACCTCCTCTACACAAACAACATCACTATAGTTAAAAGACTTAATACTGATTTTGTATTGGATCCATTCTTCTAAGGATGTGGATCTGACCTTTAAAGGCATAAGCATCTTTTTGAATTCTGAATTATCATTATCAAAAGCCAAAGATATAGTTAGTACCTGTCTGAATTCTGGATCAGATT
Organism: Sigmodon hispidus; assembly: GCA_004025045.1. Classification (NCBI taxonomy): domain Eukaryota; kingdom Metazoa; phylum Chordata; class Mammalia; order Rodentia; family Cricetidae; genus Sigmodon; species Sigmodon hispidus. The sequence goes on along the minus strand of PVIH01003048.1, from coordinate 18,831 downwards.
GTGCTCTGTGTAGTGCTCTAGTCAAACTTTGCAGAAAGTATAAGATTATTTTGAGCCTTTCTTGACCTCAGAATATAGCTTAGTTGTTTTTCTTGGTTCTGCAATCTTTTCCCAATCATTTGAGGCTGCCATGTGTCATAATAATAAGGTAATAAGGTATGTTTATCAAAGGTAGATTGATTTTCTATATCAGCAAACAACTCTCACCAAGAATTTGATCTTGGGAAATCTGAAAACTTCTAATCTTACCTTGCTGTTCAAGGGCATTAGCTTCTTCTCTCAACAAATTCTCCCATTGTAATTGTTGACTATATTCTAGTATGGCTGATACTGATTCCAGTTATCTGGTGTGATCCTATTTCCAGTTGACCATGTATTTAATATCTGTCTCACATATGTTTACTGCAGACCATATGTCCTTGAGGTCCTTTAAATCTTTCATATGTATAGGCTTTTATGTATATTTTGCATATCCTTCTGAATATTTATCATTTGTTGGCTTTTCATAACCAGTAACAGGATAGACCACAGCCTGGGGGAAGAAGGAATCCTGTAAGCTTTGAGTTATAGCTTTTAGTGAGTTATCTCTAACCCTGTAAGGTGTTAAAAAATATTACTTATTCACTAATTTTTGTTGTCTCTTCTTTAATAATCTTATCAGTTTCATTTGGTTCTTGTAAAGCTTGAAATGGAGAAGCAACCATTTTCTCAAATGTCTGAGCCTCTTGAACAGTAAATATCCCAGAGATTTCATTAAATCAGTAAGGGTTTTTATTTTAATCATTAATATATGATTCTAAGTATTTCATCCATTAATAATATATTTTCATCCTTTGAAATACTGTCCTCCTGCCCATGCTGGGGAGGAGATGGGGAGATGTGCAGAAGAGAGAGTGACTGGAGGAGATGGGAGGGGAAAGGGACCTTGAATAAGGATATACATGGATAGAAAATGTGACTTTATTCATTATAAAAAAATAAAATTGCTCTCCAGAAACAATGTTCTATCTGACAATTTTTTATATTCACTTTCCATAAAATTAATTTTTCCTGTCAACGTATCATTAGCAGAACCTATGGTATGGATCTGGTAAGTTAAGTTTTCATTACTACTTTGCAAAATCTGTGACAAAATATTATTATCAATTTCCAAGGAATAAATTTGGTGGGTCAATTTCTCAATACAAATTCTAAAGTCTGTATCAGTTCAATTAATGTCTCATACTTGGCATGATTATCAAAACACTTTTAAGGATGTGATATGAACTGCCATACTAATAGCAACTTTAGCTAATATGTGTGTGTGTGTGTGTATGTGTGTATGTGTGTGTGTGTGTGTGTGTGTGTGTGTGTGTGTGTCCCAGGTAGACTGTATATGTCTTGTAGGATTCCTTTCATAGTGGAAACAAAGAGGTTCTTAAATTCCTGAATAGTTACATTACCCACCATTGGTGTCAAAGATACTTTTATATGTTTAGTTATTTACTTGGTTGATTGGTTAGTTAGTTAATTACCTGTTTAAGGTATAAAGTTTATCAAGTAATTTACCTCAGAGAAGATTCTTGGGAGATTGTGTAATGATGATGTTTTGCACCCAAGCAGGTTGATTCAAGTTGTCTCAGGTTCCCAATGTGGAGTCTTGTGAATTAAAGATTCATCTAGGCAAATTCTGCTGGTAAACAACAGATTTAACAATGAAACAATCTATCGAATAGATTGGGTTACAGAAAACCACTGAGAATGTTTAGCCTCTGTGCTCATGCTAAAGTGGGGCAGGCTGGGCCATGTGGGTTGGCTGTGACCTTGAATGTCAGGCCTGTGGGCAAGATGGCAATGGTAGTAAATCACTTGGACTGGGAGATACAGGCTTGCAGCTCACTAGAGAGTATCTACACCAAATAGTTTTAAAGGAAAAAGAACAGCTTTCTGGCTCTCTATGGCCTCTGTGGGCCCCCGTGCTTAAGCAAAGCAGAGTGCCATTGTGGTCAAACTGTGGAGCAGGCATGCTCCCTGAGACAGTATGCTTGTACATACAGTGGGTAAGGGGTTGCTGCTCAGACAACATTTCAATTTTGTACCTGTGGCTACAGAGTAGCTTTTGGGATCCATTGACTCTCCAGATGTACCAAGATGCTGTTAACTTGGAGATTCTGCAACCCATGTGAGATTTTTAAAAGATGGAGATTAGATACAAAGTATACTCAGGTGGGTCACTACACCATTTCAAGCAGTCATTGGATCAGGCTTTATACATGTTAGTGTGTCACATGTAGAGATTAATCCATATGAGTCTGTTCAGTGGGTATTAGGAATTTATCAGGATACAAAGTGGGAGATACACTCACAGGAAACAAAATTAAAAGACAGTTTAAATCATCCTCCATCTGTCCAAAATAACAAGCACCTGGCTGTTAAGTGCCCAACCATGTCAAAAAAGAGAGTTTGACCCTTTTCATAAGCAGGTAAAGGTCATGTATCCAGGCAAGAAGCACTGACTCTTTTAGATAGCCCAATGTCATACCACTACAGTGATTGTTGTTTTTCATTGTATAATTGACTACTTCAGAATTCCTATGGAAATGTATCTCTGGGTGTATAAATGAGGGCTGTTCTAGAATCTGGCAATTAAAGAGGAAAGCCATACCCTAAATGCAGGTATCAACATCTCATGAAACTGAGGTTCTGAACTGAAGAATAATACAAATACACAAATATTTCTGTCCTTACACCCTGACTGTAGGCCTGCTGTGCACTGTGACCAGCTGTGTCATGTTTCTATACACTTAAATGTCAGCCAAAATAAATTCTTTCTCAAGTTCCTTTTGTCAGGTATCTTGCCATAGAGCAAGACAAAAATGCAGAAAATTGTAACCAATTCACTTGATGTAACCCTGGCCATGTAGTTTTTAGGCCTTTGGACTCGTTTCAGTGAATATACTGAAGGTCAAAGGAGTTTTAAAATGCTGAAGCAGAGTCTAATGGGCCCTTTAGTTGGGAAACTGGGAGAACCAAGTGCTAAAATCGATGTGGGCATAGATCTGGCTTATAGGGTTTCAGAGAGAAAAGAACCATAGAGCACTGGGCAAAATGCCAGTCTTGTCATGTTTGAAGATTGTTCCACCTTTTCCTGTCCCAAATTCAAAAGTCATAGATTGGATTGTTATATGGAAGAAGTTTCAAGAGAAAATAGCATTCAGGCTATAGAATGGTTACTGCTCACTGTTCATACTCAGGTCTACAATGAGGGAGATCTGCAGGGGATCATAACAATAAAAATTGTGAAGCTTAGGAAATAAAGGAAGGGAAGATGTCCTGAGGAAGATTCCACCTACCTAGGCCTCCAACTGAATCCACTTTAAAGAAGAGGCTCTGTCTTAAAAATGTCTCTCAAGAGGTTTCTTGCTTTAAAACAACTAGAAAAGTATTTTTTTTTCAAATTCAGAAATTGAGGTCCACAGAAACCACTATATCTCTAATAGATGGGGATAGGTTACATAGAGCCAGCAGCTAAAGGATTTTTCATGAAGTACTGGCTGTGTAAGCCTGAAGGATGTAAAAGTCATGAGATCATGGGGACTTTAAATACACTTACAGAAAGCCAGAAGCCATAAAATGGTAATATGGTCAAATTCCTTGCAATGCTGTGTTATGGGATTATACTTTGTACATTGTAGATTTTTGTCCCTCTGCTGGTTGAATGAAACACTGATTGGCCAGAAGAAAGACAGGAAGTATGGGCAGGGCTACTGAGCTAAGAAAACTCTGGAAAGAGGAAGCAGAGGGCAGAGGCACCAGCAAATGCAGAGGAAAGAAGACCAGAATGCTGCTCTGAGAAAAGATACTAAACATGGCTAAACAAGATAAGAATAATGGATTGAGTTAAGATGAAAGAACTAGCAATTTGTCTGAGCTATAAGCCAATCAGCATGGAATTAGTATAAGCTTCTGCATGTTTCTTTGGAACTTTGGAACTGCTGGTCAGGACCACAGGGCTTGGCAGAGCTTAGCAGCTGCTGGCAAATTCAGAACTTGGGGTTAGTCTAGGCCAGAAATGTCTTAACTACAATGATGCTCTGTGAAACTATTCTAATGAATTAAGAAACTAAAGACGAAGATAATTCCCTAAGGGTGTTAGAGATGTCAGAATTGTGAGACATCTGGTGGGTAAATCTGCAGTAACAGAGTGTATCTGGCCCAACATAGAGGGTTCAGAATGCAGAGGAGAATGGCTGGTGCTACTCAGGGCCATTGGAACCCAGATGAATTCATGATAAACTTCAAATGTGGTTAGATAAGCCAGATATGGAATTGTAGGGTTTGGTGTTTGCTCTGTTGACTATTAGTCTTTCTTTGGTCCAATTTTTACTGGTTTCCATTTAATAATTTTGAAATCAAAATGCCTATTCTCTGCCATTGTCTATTGCAATTATGTTCCTTACACACACACCCACAGTAAGAGAGAGAGAGAGAGTGTTATGAAAAAAGAACAACAACAACAAAAATGACATAGTTAAGAGATTGCCTGAGTCTCAGAAGAGACTTTTCAACTTTTGAACAGCGTTTAAGTTTTACAACTCAGGAACTTTTAGAGATCAAGTCTGCACATTTTTCACTGAGATGTAAGAATATGGCTTCATGAACCATGGATAGAATGTTGTGTTTTAAAGTGATCAGTTTGGTTGACAAAGAGGTAAAATTATGATGGTAAATCTTTATTATCAATATGACTGAATTTAAAATTACCACAAAAATATATGGTATATCACTGAGGAAGTTCCAGGAAGGCTTATCTGGGTAGAGAAGATCCTCTCTGAGTGAAATTTCCCATATCTCATAGGCTAGAGTCTTGGGAAAAATAAAAGTTATAATGTGGTCAAAGCAAAATCATCCACTCTGCTTCGTAAATGCATATGTCAAGTGTTCAGCTGCTTCCCACTGCTGCCCACAATGTACCTTGACAAAGTATGTCCGAAAATAAATCCTTCTGTTTTCCTAAGTTATTTTTGCTTTGTTTTTTAATCACATTAATAAAAAAATCTGATACAATTAGAATTTCCCTCATGACTAAGAATGTGAAAGTTTTTCAAACAGTTATTTGCAATTTTTTATTACTTTGAGAACTTTCTATTGAATAAATTATTCCAATTTTAATTAGGTGATTTTTTGTTACTTAGTTTTCTAATTCTTAATAGTCTGGATATTAATTTATACTTACAATATACATAAATATTATATGTATAATATTTGTGTCTGTGTGTATTACAAAGCAGAAAGGGGATAATGAAAAAGAAGCAGGAGATCTTAAGAGAGAAAATGGCAGAAAAATCCCTGTTAATAAAAAGACTAAGAAAGGTATTTCTCCATAGGAAATGGACTCCAAAAACTCAGTTTATGCACTAGGGATGAATCCTGATACCCCTGCCAAAAGCCCTACAAATGACCAAGCCACACAACTGTTACCCACATTCAGAGGACCTAGTTCAGTCCCATATTGGTTCCCCAACTGTTAATCCAGAGTTCAATTTGTGGGCTCCAACTAGCACAGGTCAACTGTCCCTGTGCATTTTCTTGTCATGATCTTACCCCTTTGCTCATATAATCCCTCCTTCTTCTCTTTAACTGGACTCCAGGACCTCAGCACAGTGCTTGCTTGTGGATCTCTGCATCTGTTTCCATCAGTTACTGGGTGAAGGTTCTATGTTGACAATTAGAGTGGTCATCAAACTGATTACAGGGGTAGGGAAGTTCAGGAACCATCTCCACTATTTCTAGGAGTTTAAGCTGGGTTATCCTTGTAGATTCCTGGGAGTTTCCCTAGCACTAAGTTTCTCCCTATTCACATAATTGCTTTCTCTATCAAGATATCTTTTTCCTTGTTCTTCCTCTCTGTCCCTCCCCCAACTCAACCATCTCTTTTCATCATGTCCTTATCCCCCATCTCCCCTTCTCATTTCTTAAAGAGCTCTCTCAGTATCCTTATCTTAAAGAAGCTCCCCTATTATATTTACAAATGGCCAAGAATATTCTTAGAAAATCTCTCTATCCAATTGTTCAGGCTACCATACTAGATGTGCTCAAAACACCTGTCCTTTGTTTATTAGCCCATTTGTGTACCTAGAAGAGTGAGTGCATAATGAATACTGATCAAAGTGAGAAAGGGAAAAACTTATGAAAATGGAAAGTATTTAGTATTACTACAAATAAAATAAATATGCACAACAGAAAACCTCTCATAGACACAAAATACTTTTATTTCCATCTTTATATTAGGACTCACTTTCAGATCATTTATTTATTGGATCACTCCTTGGTTATTGGACAGATTATGATGTAGCTTTGAAATTCAGCAAGAGATAAAGATAAAATTATTCTTTTCTAATTTAAAATTTAAGTTTATCATTTAAAGTGTATGAGTGTTTGCTTACATGTAAGCCTACGTACAACATACATGCCTGGTGCTCATAGAGGTCAGAAGACTGTGTCTAATTCTCTATAGCTAGAGTTATAGGCTCTTGGGACCTACCATGTGGGTGATGGGAATCAAACCCAAGTTCTCTGTAAGAACAAGTATTCATAAAACCTGAGTATAACTATGCTGTGGTATCATGCTCTGTACACTGTAAATATTAGTTTAATAAAATGTTGATTGGCCAGAAACTAGGCATATAGGAAATATAGGCAGGGCAACCAGACAAGAAGAGTTCTGGGAAGAGGAAGAACAGAACAGAGTTACCTGCCACACTCAGAGAAATGCTACACTGAGTGAAGGTACCAAGCCATGTGGCTAAATAAATAAAAATTATGGGTAAATCTAAGTAAAAGAGCTAGTCTATAATATATCTGATCCATATGCCAAACAGTTTATAATTAATATAAGCCTTTCTGTAATTATTTGGGACTAAATGGCTGCAGGATTGGCTGCGCAAAGACAGAGATGCTTCTGACTACATGACTATGTATAATAACTAGTTCCCTGTGAAGTATATTAATTACTTATAAAATAATTTTCTCCTATTTTTGCTATTCTTTGGCAGGCTTAGTTATGTCTATTTCTGTAAAGGTCTTGTGTGTCACAGCATAATAATTGAATGTTCTGCCTGAGGCAATTTGAATGCCACAGGAAGTTTATTCTCATTAAAACTCTGAATTCTGAAAAGACTGCAATTTTTAAATTTTAGCTATAAGTAAGAACAATTCTCAAATAATTGTATAAAATCCATAGATATTTATCTATATGCAGGATTTAAGTGAACTCCAAATGCACTTCTGTCTTGGTTGCTTTCCTGTTACTGTGATAAAATACCAAGACTAAAGCATTGTGCAAAAGGAAGAGTTATTTTGTCTCAGTGGTTTTAGAAAGAAAGCCCCAAAATTGAGAGGGAGACATGGCAGCAGGTGGCTGAAGTAGGAATCTATCACACTTTTCAGCACCCCAGAAAATAGAGAACTGGCAGTGTGATAGGCTGACTATAAACATTTGAAGCCCATTTGCTGGTGACTTCTTCCATTAAAGCTGTACCTTCCACAGATTCCATAAACCTCTCTAACCACTGCCAGCTGCAGGCCAGTTGTTTAAATATATGAGCTTATAGGAGAAATTACTCAATGAAACCACCACCATGATTGCAATCTCACATTTTTTATTTATCAGTAACTCTGAGGCTCTAATTATGCCTTAGTCTTTAAATAATATAAACCTTGCAATGACTCATTCTATCAGTTTTTAATGCAAAAAATAGGAGGTAGACTATGAATGTGAAGATCAAAAGAGCTGAAATATACACTGGAAAATTTTTTTAATTAGTTATTTCTGAATGATGAATTTCTATCATATCCAACATACTTTGAGAGTACTTGAAATGAGTAAAACACTAAGCACTCAGAAATGTGAAGAAAATTTTAGATATACAGAGAATTGAAACAAGAAAAGAGCAAATGTGTCTTACTTATTCATGTATTCATTTATTCTTTTGGTTTACACTATACTTGTAATTGACTGAATTTACTGCTGCTAATGATATAAAATTTATGGAGCTTCCTAAATTTAATAAATCTTCTCTTAATTTCATAACTTTAGATTGTATTCTGCCTGTTCTGATTTTAAATTGACTATGTGTTTTTGTTTTAAAAATCAATCCATCAATTTACTTTATAACAATTATGCTCATTTTTAATATCATAATAGTCATGAATTACCAAATTATGTAGAACAATTTTGTCAACAAGGAAATAGCAAAGATTCATCAAAATGTATGACTACTAATTCAAACTAAATACTTCCGTGGGATTCTAAAGTGGTGAGGGTGTTGGGAGTCTGAACTCCTGGGTAAATTGTTATCTCTGTTATAGCAAAGATAAATAGAATTTTAGAAGAACTTGTTTGAATACAAAGGACATGGGATTATGGCATGGGAGGAAAAAAATCATTCCTTTCAATTCATTGTTTAACCAACCATCCCACTGATCTTTGAGTGATATGTTAATGGACAGAAATTAAAATTCATATCATCCAAAAAAAGAAACAATATTGCCTAAATTCATTTTTATACATTTACTTGGTCTATTTTAGTGTGTTCACAATCTAATATTGATTAGATATATTTCATTGCTGCATAAGGGAAATAAGTGATGAAAAAGACATGATGTCCCTTTGGTACATATGAATTGAAGGTTTTAACATATTATCAATTTGTGAGGCTCCAAAAATCAATCCTATTCTACTTAAATATTAGGGAGATAAAATAAACCAATCAGCCTAGTGAATATCTCAGATGAGCTTCACACAGTTTCAAAACTTGTAGCAGGAATAAAAGGTGCATTTCTAAAAAAAACCACAAGTATCCACATGGAAGCATTTATAAGTGGTTTCTAAAGAACAATGCTTCAAAGCAGTCAGAAAAAGGACATTTTGCATGTTTGGTGGATAAATGGCTCATTATCAAAATAAGAGTCACCTAAGTTCCATCCCCTTGGGAATGAAGGGCATCACAAAGATGGTGTGATTGTCTCACCATTCTGCCATTTGGTTTCTTTCCAGGTTAGGTTCTAGTCCTGCTATCAGATGTTCATTACACACCTACACAGCATTGCTGTTTGCCTAAGCTAATATTAGACTTTATTAGACAACCAATTAAAAAATTCACCAAATTTATAAGTAACAATGATTTCTTTCTGTATACTGTGAATATCATTGGTTAAAAAAGAGACTGTTTGGGCCTATGGCCATAGCAGCTTATAAGCAAGTGGATAATGCAAGCATAGATAAAGGAACAGAAGAGCAGAGTCACAAGAGATATGATCCAGCAGCCCAAGAAACAAATATACTAAAATACAGATAAGACACGGGCCACATAACAAGACAGATTAATAAAAATAAGACACAAATGCTAGCTAACAATAAGCCTGAGCCATAGGCCAAACAGCATATAATTAAAATAAGTGTTTCAGTCATTTGGGTCTAAATGGCAGCAGAGCTGAGGGCAAGGCCTCACCTTGGGCCAGATGGCTCACAAACATTTTTTTTTCTTTTTTTTTTTTTTAATCCCATGAAAGGTGACTGTACTGCTTGATAAATATGGCCAAGAAGCCAGTAGGTGCCTGAGATTTCAGGGGCTGCTTTTCAATGAAAAGTAGTAGGGCATGCAAAGGAATTCATATCAGAAAGGGACAAGGATGGCTTATAACTGGCTGCAGAGATCACACATTGTTTTCTAGTATAAAACACTGTGACTTTTAGGCCAGACTACCCAGTAAAAAAAGTAAAAATAAAAATGTGGCATTTTATCCAAAAGGCAATGTTTTTCTCATCAGTGTTATACCTTATCTTATTTCCTAAATAATAGACTGCTGTGGGATAATACTTTGTACACTATAAAGTTTGTCACTTAAATTAGTTTAAGAAACACAATTTGGCTAGTATCCAGACAGAAGATATAGGCAGGGCAACCAGATTATGGGGATACTGGGAAGGAAAAGGGAAAAGTCAGGAGTCACCAGCCAGACGCAGAGAAAGCAAGGCGAGGATCCTTTACTGAGAAAAGGTACCAAGCCACAGGGCTAAGAGCAAGTAGAAATATGAGTTAGCTTAAAGTGCAAGGGTTAACTAGTAACAAGTCAGGGGTAATGGTGAACATTTATAAGAAATATTAAGCCTAATTTCCAAGTCAGTGATTGAGGAAGCGGCTGCCAGGTATTTGAGAGTGGCTGGTGGGACGGAAGCTTCCCAATTACAATGGATTTTTCTGTTGCTTAGATCCACTGAATTATTTTCAGGTTTTGTCAACAGTCCCAGAAATTCAAGATTAAAAAAAAAAAAAAAGATAAAATAGCTATCAATTCCCAACTGTTATTTTCCTCAAGGAACAAAATTATTACAAATATAAACATTTCAAAAAAATGCTATACTACCCTAAGTGTGTAAAGAGAAAAATAAATACAGTCTTTTTTACTTTTTAACTATTCACAGTCCTGAATTCCAATATAAATACTGCTCTTAAATATAGCACAAATAATCATCCTCTTCCCAGGGATCATCCCAGAAGAAGGGACAATAACATTTTAATAACTGGAAGTGACTACAAGAGAAAAGTATTTTCTAGAAATTGCAAGGCAGTTGTTCATATGAAACCAATTTGAAACAGCTGTAGCAGCATGCACAAATTCATGAAAGCTCAACCCAAAGAAAATGTCAGCATTGAAAGGGGAAGTAGTTGTGAGCTCCCATACCCATCTAAGGAGAGATTTTCAATTTATAGCTTCTGGGAGAAAGAGTCAATTTTCTCTAAGGGTGTGGCTCCTGTTAAGTTAGTAATACTCTAGTGTAGGCTGCACATCTTACTATATGGGCAGCACAAATGGTACTTGATGATTTTTGGTTTTGTTTTGCTTTTCTAAAGAATGCAAAGTTGACTTTGTTGTGTGCTGTGGGATTATGATCTTGTACATTGTAAATACTTGTCATTCCTATTGGCTTAATAAAATGCTGACTGGCCAGAAGGCAGACAAGAAATATGGGCAGGGCTACAAGACTAAAAAAATCCTGGGAAGAGGAAGGAGAGAAGGGGACACCAACAAACACAGAGGGAAGAAGATGAGAATGCTGTAACTGAAGAAAAGGTACCAAGCCACATGGCTAACCATGTCTAAGAATCATAAGTTAATTTAAGAGTAAGAGTTAGAAAGTAATAAGCCTGAGCCATAGAGCAAATGGTTTATAATTAACATAAGCCTTTGTGTGATTATTTGGGACAAAATATCTCTAGAACCAGCTGGGTGGGATACAGAAAACTAATAACAACAATTGGGCTGAAGATGGATCAAGGAGTTAGGAGAAGGATAAATATTATCCAATATATTATACAAATCTCTCAAAGAGATAATAAAAATGGGATATAAAAAGATTTACAATTCAGGTTCAAAAACAAAACACTAGTATAGCCATACAGAGCTCATTATATCCCTTCTGTTTAGAAATGATTCTAGGTTGCTTATGAATCTGTAGACAGGAACATTTTCTTAAGGCCCAAAGAGATGTGGGGACACTCTATGACATGGTGCCTTGTTTAGGGTTTCCTCCTAGTGGGGAAAAATATAAATCTTCTAAGAGCAGGCAATTCACGTCAGAGTATGGTGATAATAAACCCAAAAACAATCCCAAGATAAAATCCATAAGATATATTGAGTCACTAGGGACAGAAGCATCTCAACAGTGCTAAATTCAATAGTGCTTTAACAGTCTTATGCAATGAAGAATCTCAGGTTAGACTAGCCAGTGATATCTCCCATGTTTCTTGGGAAAGGTTCAAGGTACTTAAGAATAAAAGAAGCCTGAATTAATGTGGTAGCAATAAAATAAGCAAAAGCTTAGGGTTTTATTGTACTTTTGATATATTTGCTTTCCTACATTGAAGCATGAGTCATACTTAAAAGTTAATTCATTCAGTAGCTTTTGAGTCCTAAATAAATCTTCTAGCAAAATGAGAGTGTGGGGAATACTGAGATCTTTTACAAAGACTCTGTGACCTGAAATAACTCACATTAGTGAGAAAATGAGAAAGAATTAGTTTGAAAGCATTGCATGATTAAACCTTTTATACAGGAGAAGAAGGAGAGGATTCTAGGTGTCTAGGTGTCTAAACGAAGAGGTTGAATTATGAAATCAACTCTTAGGATATCCTTAATTGCCCACTGAGATAGGACATGTCACTGACTGATCTAGTTCCACAAAACAAAGTTCTGTTTAATGGCATGTAAGTCTTTGTAACATAAACAGATGACGAGATAGAGCTATTGTCCGTGCCATACAGGAAGTGTGACAGTTGGTCAAATGGACTTCCACAGGAATAAGCATTTATATGTGTCACAGTCTAGAAGCTAACCACTGAATGTGTCACACACTTGTCCAGGAAGTTTTCCCTGGAGCTGATTTCAATTACTATCACTACCACTTATGACAGCAGTATTCAATTGGTGGGATGTGACCCCTTTTAGGTTCACATATTAGATATCCTGCATTTCAGATATTTACATTATTTGTAGCAATAGCATAATTGCAGTTATGAAGTAGCAAATATTTTTATGGTTGAGGGTCATGATACCATGAGGAACTTTATCAAAGAATCACAGCATTAGGAAGATTAAGAATTACTCCAGGTCTTCTGTATTGCTTTTCTGGCTGAGAATTCATGTCATCCATTTAGTTATAGAAGAATATGAATAATTTTACTATTGAAGATATAAAGGCAGTACAAAGATATATGATGTTTTTTATTTAGAAAAGAGCTAGAATTCAAAAAGACTTTCTCTGGGGCAGACTGAAGGGTAGAATAAGAATCCAGTTTTAGGAGGCAACTTCTTATTTGCTAAGTATGTGTTGGTAGCCAAGCATCCTGATAGTACCTATGTAACCCAAAGAACTCCATTTCTCAGTGGTAGGTGGGGGACTAGCATCCATCCTCTTCAGAAAAACACCCATTTAAAAAAAAAAACTTTATAAGAAAATTACATTTGGAAAGATGATGGATTGGAGACATCCTCACCAGTGAAATCTCAAATTCCGTAGCAGATACAGAACAAGTGTACAACACGCAGACATGACCTGAAGACTCAGACAACAATGAATTTGACAGCTTATCCAATCAGCAAACCTTTAAACTTTATGAAATCCGGAGCTGGAGAGATACCTTAGTAATAAAGCATGTATGTTGCTCTTGAAGAGAATTGCAGTGCAATTCTTGGAACTCACATTTGATGCCTCTGACCTCTGAAGGCTTCTGCATTCACATGCACATACTCCCACACAAATACATGCATTTCAGAAATAAAATGATAAAATAAATATTTGGGAGAAACATAAACTTAATAAAAATCTACCTCTGGCAATGTACTTGCGTAGGAGTCTACCAAGTTATCACCAGAAGTTTGGCAACATACATCAAATTAGCCAGAGTCCATGACTGAAAATGCTACACCAAAAAATTAGTCAGTAAATGTTCAAAAACACCTATAAAGAGATACCTATTCCAACTTCATGCATTTTGTTAAAAACTAGAAATGTATCAATGCCAGCCATGAAATGATGTGCTATATAACTCACAGAAGAGCCATCAGATTCTTAAGTAACCATGACAGTGCATGCTGGAAATCACAAGTTACTCTGTATATGGAGGAATATAGATTGCATTTTACTCTTAAGTTAAAATGTTTACATAACATTGTATTAATAATGGTGGAAATTGCCAATCTTTTTGCTTTCTTTTCCACATAGATGCCTAAAAATTGAGGAGCAGTCATTGGTAATTACATCTCATTTGGGGCTGGATGCACCAACCTTCCTCACTGTCTCTGCACATTGCCCAGTTGTGAGTATCTGAGTTAAGTTCCATCTAATGCAAAAATAAGCTTTTCTATTGAGGATTGAACTTGGGGGGGCACTAATCTTTGGGTATAACAATATGCCATTAGGGTCATTTTATTGTTATGTTCCTTTAGCAGAATAATGGTAATAGATTTTTCTCTAGGCCTCAAACCAGTCTATCTAGTCTCAAATTCTTGGCCACTTTCAGGTATGAAGTCCATCTTACTGAATGGGCCTTAAATTCAATGAAAAAATGTGATTGGTTTCTCCCATAACATTTTCTTCTTTATTATTATTATGAATAAAGAAGTCACATTTTCTATCCTTGTACATCCTTAATCAAGATCCCCCTCCCACCACATCAAGTCATTCTTTCTTCTCCACATCTCCCCATCCCCCACATGGGCAGGCGATTCCAAGGTCCCAAGGTCTCAATATTGCTTAGTTCAGCTTCCACTCCTGGCAAATCCAGTTTTCTACCTCCAACATCAAGACTGAGTCAGATGTTTCTCTAGGGGGAGTGGGATCCAAGGTGTCAGTCCAAGGTGTTTCCGATCCCAAGCTGCTCCCATAACATTTTCAAGATTCAGCTATAGTATGTGACTGCAAGGAAACAGTGTCTTCCAGACACAACAAGGCTATTATACTAGTGAACTCACAGGGACGGTGACAATGTACAACTGCACAGGAATGAACTAGACAAAATCTAAGCACTGAGAAGGGAAAGTGGCTAGAACGTACTACCCAAAACCAAGAAGCTATTAACAATTCATAACTTCTGGGAAAGAGACTATCAGTTTTCTCCAATGGAATAACACTAGATATATCAACTACACTCCAGGGCAGGATCCATGTCCAGTAGCTGCCCAACACAAAATGGACCCCATGTATTTTTTTGTACTTTCTTTTATCTTGGCTTGGTTTGTCATTTATTGTCTTATTGGATTTGCTTGTTTTGATTTGATTTTTGTTATTGTTGTTGTTTCTTAAAAAGAAAAAGAAAGGAGACAATGGAAGTGGTCATGAAGTTGGGTAGGTAAAGAGGCAGAGAGGATCTGAGAAGTTTTGGCACACAGGAAGGATTATGATCATTATGGATAATTTTTTAAATTAAAAATAGGAAAATTTCTAAAGAGTACAAATATAAATACTAAAATATGTATAGCAAAGAGCTGTATGTTATCATCAATAAAAAAGTAAACCTCGGCTTCCGGTTCCGCTCCCGGGACCGAGTGCTGTCTGCAGAATCCCAACACAATCTGGAGCAGGGGCAGGTAAACTCTGTCCCTGACCACATCCACAGCTCCTGCTGAGGGAATTTGCACGGCTCCCGCCACGACCTCGAACTGAGCAAACCAACTACAAGGGTCTCTGAAGGGCAGATTCAGACCCTGCCCAGAGGTGAGGAGGGGACAGCAGGCCTCAGCGCCTATATACCAGCCTGTGAGGGAGAGTTGAGCTCCCATTGCTTCTGGTTCTGCTCTCGGGACCAAGTGCTGTCTGCAGAGTCCCAGCACACTCTGGAGCAGGGGCAGGTAAACTCTGCCCGTCATCACACCCACAGTTCCTGCTGAGAGAATTTGCAAGGCTACCCACCACGACCTCGAACTGAGCGAACCAACAACTGCAGGGGTCTCTGAAAGACAGAATCAGACCCTAACCAGAGAGGTGACAGGAGGCACACAAACCCGAGTGCCACAACTGACCAGGACCCATCTAATCGTGAACCACTGAAGCCATGGGCAAACATCAGTGTAAAAAATTACATAATAATACAAAGGACAGCATGGTAACTCCAGAAGAAAGTGGCAATCTTACAAATACAAGACCTGAACTGAGCAATGAAGAGGAAACAGAAGGAAGCAACACCAAAAATTACTTTTTGATGATGATCAAAGCTCTCAAAGAAGATGTGAAAAAAAGCCTTAAAGAAATAGAAGAAAATACGAACAAAAAATTGGAAGAGATGAACAAATCTATGAAAGAAACATGCCAGGAACTAAAAGATGAAATAAAAGATGAAATAAAAGATGAAATAGAAGCAATAAAAAAGCGCAAAATGAGGCAAAAATGGAAATAGAAAACCTGAAGAAAAAAACTGGAACTACAGATACAAGTAAAACAAACATAGTTCAAGAGATAGAAGATAGAATCTCTGAAGTGGAAGACTCAGTAGCTCCAATAGATATATCAGTCAAAGAAAATAGTAAAACTAAAAAAGCCATAACTCAAAATGTTCAGGAAATCTGGGACACCATGAAAAGACCTAATTTGAGAATAATAGGAATAGAAGAAGGAGAAGAATACCAGCTCAAAGGCACAGATAATGTTTTCAATAAAATCATAGAAGAAAACTTTCCTAACCTGAAGAAGGAACTGCCTATAAAGATACAAGAAGCTTACAGAACACCAAAAAGATATGATCCCAAAAAAAAGTCAGCGCACCACATTATAATCAAGCCACAAAACATACAGAACAAAGAAAAAATTTTAAGAGCTGCAAAAGAAAAGGGCCAACTCACATATAAAGGCAGACCCATCAGAATAATGCCTGACTATTCAATGGAAACGATGAAAGCCAGAAGGGCTTGGTCAGAAGTGATAAAGACGCTAAAACAGCATGGATGGCAAACTAGAATACTATACCCTGCAAAATTATCAATCACCATAGATGGAGTAAACAAGGTATTTCAGGACAAAGTCAGACTGAAAGAGTATCTATCTACCAATCCAGCACTACAGAGAGTATTAGAGGGAAAACTCCAACCTAAGGACCCCAGATACATCCACGAAATCACAAACAATCAATAGTCCACAGAAGAATACTCTAGAGAAAGGAAATAAAAACAAGTTACCACCAAAAATGGCAGGAAATATGAATCAATGGTCACAAATTTTCCTTAATATCAATGGACTCAACTCTCCTATAAAACATCACACACTAACAAGATGGACACAACGACAGAAGCCATCCTTCGGTTGCCTACAAGAAACACACCTCAACTGCAAAGAAAGACACAGGCATGGAATAAAGGTTGGGAAAAGATTTTCTAGCCAAATGGTCCTAAGAAACAAGCAAGGGTTGCAATCCTAATATCTAACAAAGTAGACTTTAAGCTAAAAGCAATAAAAAGGGACCAAGATGGTCACTACTTATTCATCACAGGAAAAATTGGTCAAGAGGAGATTTCAATCTTAAATATTTATGCCCCTGATATAGGGGCACCTACATATGTAAAAGAAACACTGCTAAAGCTCAAATCCCACATCAGTTCTTACACCCAAATAGTGGGAGACTTCAATACCCCACTTTCAACCCTGGATAGATCAACCAGACAGATCCTCAAAAGAGAAATAAGGAGTCTAAATAAGGTTATGATGCAAATGGCTTTCATAGATATCTACAGAACCTTCCACCCAAAGGCAAAGGAATATATATATTTCTCAGCTCCTCATGGATCTTTCTCCAAAACTGACCACATAATTGGTCATAAAGCAAATATCAGCAGATACAAAAGAGTGGAAATAATCCCTTGTAACATATCAGACCATCAGGGCCTAAAGTTAGAGTTCAACAACATCAAAACCCAAAGAAAGTCTACCAACTCATGAAAACTTAACATCAATCAGCTGAACCATCTCTGGGTCAAGGAAGAAATTAAGAAAGAAATCAAAGCCTTCCTAGAATTCAATGAAAATGAATCTACAATGTATCCAAACTTGTGGGACACAATGAAAGCAGTCTTAAGAGGAAAAGTCATAGTGCTAGACGCCTATATGAAAAACCTTGAGATATCCCACACTAGAGACCTAACAGCACAGCTGAAAGCCTTAGAACAATTAGAAGCAAACTCACCTAGAAGGAGTAGACAGCAGGAAATAATCAAACTTAGAGCTGAAAAAAAACAATACAAAGAATCAACGAATCTAAGAGTTGGTTCTTTAAGAAAGTTAACAAGACAGATAAGCCCTTAGCCAAACTAATCAAAAAACAGAGAGAGAGTGTCCAAATCAACAAAATCAGAAATGAAAAGAGGGACATAACAACAGACCCCCAGGAAATACAGAGAATTATCAGGTCATATTTTGAAAATCTGTATTTCACAAAAATGGAAAACCTAGAAGAAATGGACAGCTTTCTGGACAGGCACCATCTTCCAAAATTAAATGAAAACCAGATTAATTACCTAAACAGGCCTATAACCCTTAAGGAAATTGAAGCTGTCATTAAAAACCTCCCCAAAAATAAAAGCCCTGGTCCAGATGGTTTCGGTGCAGAATTCTACCAGACATTCAAAGAAGAATTATTACCGTTACTCCTCAAACTATTTCACACAGTAGAAACTGAAGGAATATTGCCAAATTCCTTTTATGAGGCCACAATCACCCTAATACCCAAGCCACTCAAAGACACAACAAAGAAGGAGAATTACAGACCAATTTCCCTCATGAATATTGATGTGAAAATTCTCAACAAAATTTTGTCAAACCGTATACAACAATGAATAAAAGATATCATCCACCATGACCAAGTAGGCTTCATCCCAGAAATGCAGGGCTGGTTCAACATATGAAAAACTGTAAATGTTATCCATCATATTAACAAACTAAAGGAACAAAACCACATGATCATATCCTTAGATGCGGAAAAAGCCTTTCACAAAATCTAACACTCCTTTATGATTAAAGCCCTGGAGAGATCAGGAATACAGGAAGAATACCTAAATATAATTAAGGCGATTTACAAGAAGCTGACAGTCAGTATCAAACTTAATGCAGAAAAACTCAAAGAAATCCCACTAAAGTCAGGAACTAGACAAGGATGTCCTCTCTCCCCTTATCTATTCAATATAGTTCTCGAAGTTTTAGCTAAAGCAATAAGGGAACGAAAAGAGATTAAAGGCATACAAATTGGAAAAGAAGAAGTGAAGCTATCTCTATTTGCAGATGATATGATTGTATACATAAGTGACCCA
>PVIH01003047.1:0-170781 GCA_004025045.1 Sigmodon hispidus | reverse complement strand
AGGAGGAGGGAGAGAGAGAGAGAGAGAGAGAGAGAGAGAGAGAGAGAGAGAGAGGAAGAATGCACACAAGCATTCCAGTCCAGTCCAGTCCTTTTTTACATGTAGGTCTCTTTCCTGGAACTAAAATTCTACAATGACCCAGAAGACTTATGGCTTACAAGTCTTCCATGGCCCTCCTCAGGGTCATTGTCGGTGTATGTACGGGGTGTGGGGGTGTCACAGGGGCTTGATTTCCTGATGGTATCAGACTCTTGTGATGGGAAGGATCTGAGGACAGGCATGGAGGGCAGAGGGCTCAGATACTTGCAATGTATGTCCCTTATATTCTGAGTTGGGAGCAGTGTTCCACATTCCCATTCCCAGGCCCTATAGGAACGCCTGTAATTGGATATTCCTATCTATGGCTTAAATTTACACAACAAAGCCTCATGGGAGGTCAAATAAATAACCAGAGCTGTCTCCATGTAGCAGCCATAATGCTCTGATGTTTGAAGAATGCTGTCCAGACAGGGTCACACAGCTTTGGGCTGGGGGGCTTAGCATCAGCTATATAGTCACAGGGGTTGTCTCTAACCTTTTAGTGGCTCTGTAAACTTGGGAGACCAGGTCTGAGGAGATGGAGTTACCTGTGTGAGGACAGACTTCAGAGTCTGGGGACAGGATGAGCCAGGGGAAGACTAATGCGCTTGGTAGGAAGTGAGGTTTGATTTGGCTTCCTGCTTGTTTGTATCAGAATGATCAGCAGTGCCTTTCTGCATTTTTAGAGGTGACATTTGAAATTCAAAGTAGGAAATGCAAAATGGAGATGCATTTCATATTTTAAAGTTCACACATGGGCAAGTTCCTCTCAAGGAGTCTACTGTGCAAATGTTCCTTGGGCAAGATTCCAGTGATCTGCCATGGGGTCAGGCAGAAGCCACCTGACTTGAGGACAGAGTCCCTCTGCAGCTGCGGAGCCAGAACCTTCTTTGGAGCAGTGATGGTGAGCAGATCTTGGCTCCTAGGTCACAGCATAAGAGCCTGTTGTGCAGTCAGCCGTATTACTTGCTCCCACAAATAGCAGCTAGCATGCCAATAACCACATGCTCCTGGCTGCCGGCTACCCAGTTACCACTCACATTCCACAGGAACTCCACATCAATGAGGTCTGGTGTGGAGGTCATGTTGACACTCCAGAGGATGCTGAGCTCATTCTAATCTTATTATAGTGACACAGATATACCCACCCTGCTGTCACAGATCAGAATATAACCAAGTCAGGGGAAAGAAGAGGCAGCACCCTGATTCCTGGAAGTCTTCTCCTTTCTCTGATGGCAGCATGAATACGTCACTGTAAGAATGCAGGCCTAGCAAAAACCCTGCACCCTAAGAGCAGCCTGGGAGCCTCCGGAGTTGAGCTCCCCTTTTCTGTTCATTCACCTTTGGGGAACACTTTCTGCCTACTCCCCAGAACCATTGGGTGATGTTATCAACACTAAGCAAGAAAAGAACCGGAGATTGAATAACATGGGAAACAGTGCCATCCTAGAGAATCCTCAGAGGCAGGATAAGTTTCAGTGATGGATAAAGGCTGCCTCTCAGCCATCTAGGTCCAGGTGGCATACTGTTTGTATTGTCTGTAGGATGAACTGATAGTTCCAGAGGCCACTGTCTCTGCTCACTGGGAAATTCCTTCTTCTTAAGATGGCTGCTCAGTCAACAGTCTCATGCATATCCCTACTGGGATGGTTTGAAAAAGAATGGCCCCCATAGGGTCACGAATGTTTGGTCACTAATAAGTGGTATATTTGAAAAGATTAGAAGTTTTAGGAGGTGTGGCCTTATTGGAGGAAGTGTGTTCCTGGGGCTGAGCTTTGGGGTTTCAAAATCCTATGGCAAACCCAGAGTCTCCTATGGATCAGGATGTAGGTCTTAGCCATGTGTGCCTGCTGCCATGCTCCCTGCCATACTGATAATGGACTAAAGCTCTGAAGTTGTAAGCCAGCCCCCACCCAGTTAAATGTTTTCCTTAATAAGAGTTGCCTTGGTCATGGTGTCTCTTCACAGCAATAGAACAGTACCTACACACCTGCCCTAAGGTATCCTGTTATAAGTCATGGCTTCCTAACACATTTTCATTTTACTTGGTTCTGCCAATGGAATGAGCCAGGAAGCTACACAGGACATGGAGAAAGGAGGAAAGGGGGAAGAGAGTTCAGTTAAGTAATATGGCAGCTCTTGGTGACAAGTAGAAAAAGAATCTCTTGAACTCTGGGATGCCAAGTCCGAAGGCATATTGTTTCCTGACCTGGGGCTTTGAATAGCGAAAGCCACTGGATCTTTTTGGTCCTTCTTCCTGCTTATTGTTTCCTTTCTTCCTCCCTCTCTCCCTTCCTTCCACCCTTTAAATTTTTTGTGGGTCTGTATGTCAGTGTGTGTGCATCTGCACGTGTGTGATGCATGCATACATGTATGTGCAGAAGCCAGAGGAGGCTGCCAAGCATCCTGCTTTATCACTCTGCCTTATTCCTTTGAGACAGACAGTCTCCCACTGAACCTGGAGCTAGCCTCACAGCTAGTTAGCTCTGACAGTCCCTGTGCCCCAAGGAGCCCGGCTTATGACATGGGTGGTGGGGTTTGAACTTAAGCTCTCGAGTTTTGTACAGCAAGTTGTCTTACCCACTGAGTCATCTCCTCAGCCTCGGCTGGCTCTTCTCTCTGCTTAGTTTTCCTGGTCGGTCTTCCTCATCTCCACCTGTGGTTTTGTTGTATTTTGTTTTGTGACAGGGTCTCACTCTGCAGCTGCCTCAGCTTCTCAAGTGCTGGAATCACCATGTGAGTCACTGTGCTCGGCTGGGTTACTTTTCTTGTTCTTCTCGGTTCTGTTTTCTTTTCTGGTTCTGTGCGGACCCAGATTGGTTTCGCTAGAGCCTGGTGCATTTCCTTGCCTGTCTTTTCAGTGATTACTGGGTCTGATTGATCGATTGGCCTTCCATGGGAAAAGCAAAGGGTAAGTCACTCATTTGCTCAAAAATATCAACTTCATGTTACACGCATATAGTTTGCTGTGATTTTCTTTTTAGGGGGATACACAGGATAATGAAATTATGAAGAAAGGCATTTTGAAGAGTACTGTGGAGATTTCCTTATAGACTGATGATTACTTCTTAGTGTGGATAGTTTAAGGAAAATGTTAAGTAGATGGCAACAGCTCCACCTGATGGAATGATAGCTCTGAGACATTCCCAGTCATTGAGATATATAAAATGAAGGAAAAGAAAGAAAAACAAAGAAAAAACTAAACCAAATAAAATGAAAAGTAAAACCACCAAACCCTGTGAGTAAAAGTTCCCAGTTGCTCATAAACACACCTATCTTCCATCTGCCTGGAAGGGGAGGCAGGTCAGGGCCATTTGCTGGCTCCTAAGCACCATCAGCCTGGCTAGGTTGAAATAACTATTTCACATTTGGGCTCAGATACTTTTCATAGCTTAGAGCTACAGGTGACCCCTCATCTACGGTCCCAGAGCTGTCATCACACAGGTAAAGCTTCCCCTGTGCATCTGAAAGTGTCCACTGTTGGCCTTTGTGACTTTTTGGCACTGTGGGGAGGAAGGCAGTGTCCTGGGGCTTCTTGGTGGCCATAGAGCTGCAGAGCCAGGGTTCAAGGTCTTACCCTTTATATACCCTTCCAGTGCCTTTGGCATTTTAAATCATGTCATGTCTTATTATATATTTATTGATGTAATTAATTATTGTTGGTGTGTATGTGGGGGGTATATGCATGCCATGAACCCTGTGTGGAGGATGGAGGACAGCTCTGCAGAATCAGTTCTCTCCTTTCACTTCAATGTGGCTCAAGTTTTTAGGCTTTCATCAGCCTTGATTCTCTCTTGTCTTTTTGGAATGTTGAAATAGCAGATAAAGGATGTTGTGAATATATCGTGTATTGGGATCCTTGATTCCAAGTAGGGATGAGGCGAGTCCTTGTGTCCCTGTCAAATGTGACTAAGGACCACTCAGTGGCAGTGAAGTAGGCTCTGGGCCACAGCAAGTGAGGTGCACACTGAGCTCTCTATGAAAGTGCCAACCTACGTGGTTGCTACTGCTATTAATAGTGCCTAGAACAATGCAAAGCCACAGCACTGTCACAACCAACAGTCAGGAGGAGTAGCACCTGATCAGCTAGACTCAAATATTACAATTATACGGAGTCAGGAACCAACACCATATCACAGTATTCCAAAATATGTCATCCCACACCATGCCATCCCATATCTCACTATCTAGTATGACATGTTCCCACGACACTAATCACTATATGCCACCCATAGGTTCTCTCTGTGCCATCCCACAGTACCCCATTACATAATGCCACCTTAATCCTTCTTACCCTACTTTATGCTATTTTATTCCAGACAATCCTACATGACACTATTTCAGTGAGCATAATCATAAACCACATCATTTCATCCCATACCACACAAAGTCCACATTACACCATTTCTCACCACAGCATTCTATCCTGTGTTATCCTACACGATGTAACTCCATGATACTCCACCACACAAGACTATATCATTCCTTGACATTTCACTCTGTGCCATCATCCACATCATTCTACATAGCATCCAAATGAATATCATTTCATGCAATACCATTCTATAGCACATTATTCTTTTGTTTTTGACATAGGGTCTTGCTATGTATGTAGCCCAGGCTGGCCTCAGCGGCATATCAGTTTTCTCAACTCAGCTTTCTGAATTTTGAGATGATAGGTATGACCCACCACTCCCAGTTTATACAACCACACCATTGTATATCACACACCTCATCATACATTCCACACTATACACTCCACCCCACACATCCCATACCATTCATGTCATGCTACACTGTTCTATAGCATACATTTCATACCATACAACTCTACACTGCACTTTCTACACCACATATCTCATATCACACTGTTTAACCCCAAATATCCTACAGTACATATGCTTACCTACCACAAATTCTGTACCACACATTCCACACCATACTAGTCTGTATCACACATCTCATATTCCACACCATTTAATACTTCACTGTTCTGTATCATACATCTCATACTATGATACTCTACTTTCCACCACACATTGTACACCATACATCTCATATCACACTATTCAGCACCACAATCCTACAGCAACATCCCCATCATACACCCCACATCACAATCCTACACCGTATATCTCATACCACACATTCCACACCACATATTTTAAACACCATATCTACACCATACATCCCACACCACACATCCCACACTACATATTGTATACCACATCTTGCACATCGCACATTGCACACTACACTAGTCCACACACATCTTATACCACACATCATATCATACATTTCACACCACACTGATCTATGTCATATGTCCCACACCACACCGCACATTCTACACTATGTGCATACTAGACTAGTCATCACCACATATCCACACATTCTTTACCACACATCCCCATCACACTATTCGACAGCACACATCTCCACCACATATCCTTACCACACATCTCCACCACACATTCTATATCGCACACTCCACACAATACACTCCAACACCACACATCCCACACCACACATGTGCACTATAAATCCCACAGCACACATCCTCCAGCTCCACGTGGCACATTCCACACATATCTACACCAGACATCCCACATCATGCATTCTATAACACTCAGCCTGTACCATACATTCTGTACCATACATCCAGCATTACACATTCTATGCCACACAGCTTACTCCATCCATTCCATAGCACACAGCCTACATCATACATTCTACACCACACATCTACACCACACATCCCACACCACACATTCTATATCCTACATCCCATACCATTGTATACCACAGACTCCATACTACATCATCTTATGCCATTTATTCTATACCACGTATTCTGGGCCATACCAATTCATATCACATACCCTGACCCACCCCATTCTACATTGCACATTCTGTACCACACTATTTTATACCACAACAGATTATGTCTGCCACATCTGTCTATCCTGTTCAGTTCCTCACCTCTGGTTGCCAGAAAACAAGAGCTATGAACATGGGAAATGCCTTAGTTAGTCCACCAAATTTGGATGCTCTCAAGGAACAGCAGAGACAAGGCAGGTGCTGAACAACTCTCTGTCACTGACAGGTGTCTCTTTGTTCCCTTTGAGAGTGTGCTTTCTTGGTGCTAACTGTGAGACTCGCAGGTGACAGAGGGCAAAATCAACCATGTCTGGGTGTCTGCTGGAACTGAACAGCAGTACCTATTTTAAAAACAAGCTAGTTTGCCTCTGAGTTTGTTATCGGCTGTGACACAGATTCTCTGAGAAGGACAGAGGTGCTCTTGGCTTCACACATTGGACATGAACATGGGGAGAATCAGACAAAGATAATGTCTAAGAGGAAGAGGAGCATGGCATGGCCCAAGTGAAGGAGGCTTGAATCCAGTGCTTGTTTAAGCCCTAGTATGTGGTTTAGAAGACCAGGGTATATAGTTGTGTTTTAAGTCTAGGAGCAGGAAGGTGGGGATTTACTGCTGGACATATGTTGGGAAGGTTCCTGTAGGTGCTGTGCATGTAGCCATGGAGTATCAGCTAAGGCCATGCAGTCTCAGGACCACTGACCATTCTGTCCCTGAGTCCCAGGTGAATTGTCCAGCACCTACACCATAGCCTGTAGACATACAGAAGGTGTGGCACCTTAGATGGTCTACTTTCTGTGTCTCTCAGATACTCGAATCTGCAAACTATTAGTTGTTATAATAAAGCCCCTGCAAGTCCACAGGCTCTGGGCTAAGTTGGCAGGGAGGCATTTACAGTATGGGCTGGTGAGTGGGCAGCCTTGGGCTGCTGAAGTCTGGCATGGCCCTTGTGTAGAAAAGAGATCCACGCAGGGCTCATGGCAACTACTGTGAATCCTGAACATAGAGGCAGGGGTAGCAGAGGGCAGACCCTTCTTACATAAAGAGCTGAGTGTAGGCAAGGGTCAGGGGCTTGTAAGGAGTGAGGGACCAGGGCTGAGCTAGCTAGATAACTCTGTCCAGTGAGTCCCAAGGGTGGGCACTGAAGCCACCCATGACTTCTGAAGCTCTAATCAGTTTACCTATCATCTGCCAAGGGCAGGTTTCCATTTTGCAAATATCATAGTTTGAGAATGAAAGCTACAAACCATTCCAATCTGGGACTGACAGCCATGTTGGGTGTGGTACCTGGGGGCAGCAGCAGAAGAGAGCCAGAAGTCAAGGGTTCATTGAGCCCAGGATGCTCTCCTTTGGGAGCTGCCAGTACTTGGAACAGGTAACCTTGCTAGGGTCAGGGGGAACATGGACACAAGTTTTGCCTCAGCCAGTGATGCTGAAGTGATGTGGCTTTGGGCATCAGAGACTTCTCTTCGTGGACATTTTTGAATGGAGTAAGAAGCAAGTGAGGCAGTGACTCAGGCAGAATGCTTCTTACTAGGCAGACACACAGCTCTGTACTGAGGCATCTGTGCCCAGGTACAGGCTATGGACACGTTATCCTGGAGGTCATTGGCATTCTCAGCACGCACCTCAGCCCGAGCTGCCCTGTCAGCTGTCCCTTAGGAGCATGCACAATACATTATTTACTTGGCTGTCAGCCTTCCTGGAGACTGATAGGCAGCAGCCACAATAAAAGCTTGTGGGAGCCTTCAGGAAGGGCTCCACCATGTCTTGGATACTGTTCCAACCCACTGACCACACTGTCCTTACCCCTTTCTAGTGAGAGAAACACCCACCCCACTCCTGTTGTATCTGTAGCTGCCAAAGCTCTTGGACTTTCTGAGGAAATGTGGGGGCTGGGTGACTTGACTGAGCCCCCCCCCCCCGGAGTGGGAGGGAACCTTGTCTAAGACTACACAAGGTTTCTCAGGGCATTGACAAGAGCCCCGTAGATGGATGCTACTCTGCTGATTAAATGATTCGACATTGCCGTGTGCCCGCAGCTAATTAGTATGAACAGCACAAAGTGAGCCACTGAGCAGACAGACCCTGGCAGGCAGCCAGAGACCCAGGGCAGCCAGACCCTGCTGCCCTCAGCACCAGCCCCATAGAGTCCTCCCATCCCAGGAATGAGCACACCTGGACAGTTGCTAACTACCTAACCACCCCATAAGTTACTTTCCTGCCCAGGCCTCCTTCACCTAACACACTTGATCTGGCATGAATGCAGGGTGCCCTAAGCTGTTAGTCCCTTGGGCTGTGTACTCACCATGGGCCCTGCAGAGTTAAGAAAACAAGAGCACCGTGGGGTTACTGGCAGCGACCACTATGTTGCACCCTTTCCCCCTCCAGCCTCCATGGCCATCTGGAAGGTCAAGTCCCAAAGAGCAGTCACAGTGGAGCTTCTGAGAAGGCTACCTCAGAGTGACCGTGACAGAATGGCTGAGGATCGGCAGGCAGCTCCACCTGCAAAGATAATGCATGTTCAGAGTGCAAGGGAGGGATCTCGAGCCTGTCACAGGCCAGTACTCAGCTATACTCAGGGAGCACCCAGTCCCTTTCCAAGTTTGCCCCTTTCTGGCTCCTAGCAACCTGGCCAGCCTGTTGGAGTCCCTGGCTCAAGCTCCATCAGAGGCATCCAGAGAGTTGGTGACAATCGGAGCATTGGGAGTTAGGAGGAGACCTGCCTCCTGGTAGCCAGAAACTATCCCTTTGAGCAGTCCTCGCTCACCATCCCAACATAAAAATGCCCCTTGATTATTTCAGGCTGCACAAGCCAGACCAACATTATCAATTTAAATCAAGAGAATCAAATAAACCTGAATAAATCTCTTAGTGTCTGGGCAAACCTGGCTGGCCGAAGCTTCTGCTGCCTGACATGGGCAGACCTTGAGGGCAGGTGTCACCCACATGGACATTCTTGCCTGTGTTGGAACTATGTGGTCTTGCTAGGGCTCCAAGCCCCAGACTTACCCAAAGTTATTCAGAATCCACCTTCCAACAGCAAGAGTGGTCTAACCCCTCACAGCGTTTCTGCCCCAGAAATGGCCCTCAAGATCGGACACTGTGGTGGGCCAATAGCTGCCCTCCCCTTCCCTTCTCAGACACCAGGAGGAAGCCACCCAACTTCTCACCTATTTTGGTAAAGGCAGCTGGAGAGGCACAGGTCTCACGCTTCTCATAGGCGAGATGTGGCATGTCCCTTGTGCTAGGGGACAGCTTTCTATGACGAAAGGCATTCGACTGGAGCTTGTGAGTGGAGTTATCAACAGATTGCAGGGCTGCAGCCTGGCGACTGACTGTGGCCAGAGCACTGCGCTGAGGACGGAGCTCTGCACCCGGAGGGAGTGAGTCAGAGCTGAGAAGAGCAGGCATCCAATGCGCTCTCTGCAGGCAGTTTCCAGCTCTGGGTTGGGGGACGCCAGCCGCCTGCGCGCCTGATTTCTGCAGCAGCAGCCAGGGGAATGAAGGACCGGCCGGGAAGCAGGAGCTGTAACCATGGGGACTGGGGGAGGCGCGGACCGCGGCAGCACCGTGCCCTGGCTCCCTGCGGCAGAGCGGGAATGGTTCTTCCCAGCCCGGCGGGCCGCTGCCCGTCACACTGCAGAGTCGATTTAAAGAGACAACCGACTAGGGTGTACTGCTTGCTTCCAACAGATTCAGACAACTCACATTAAAGCATTTCCCCCAAAAGGAGGACAGGATGATGTTATTTCATTTTAAAAAGAGATCCCTGTCTGTTGAGGGCTCCAGAAACAGGAAGTTGAAAACGGAAATTGATTTTGGAAGAATCTCCACAATCCTGGTATTAAAATATTTCTCAAATCCAAATATGCCAAAACTGGGGTGAAGTCTATCTGAGCATGAGTCAGCAGGGCTGGTCCTGCCTGTGGACAGGGCCTGGCTGGGCAGACAGAGTCTTCCCTATCCCCAATGTTGAACCCCTTCTTCAGACTGGGCCAAAAGAACCAAGAAGGAAAATTTACAGGGGCATGTGTCAGAGTCCAGAGCACAAGGTCTCGTCTATAGTGGGATGGCATGGCCCCGCTGGCTGCCTGAGGGGAAGGCCAGGATCCAGTCTAGATTTTTTTTTTTCAAGGTTAATCTCCTTGGTAGATGTTGGCATGGCACTGTGGTTGGGAGCCACCTGTTTGGGGGCTACTCTGGCTCCCCCCACTTAGCTCAGTCCTGCCCATCTACTCTGCTCTTCTAGGTACTCTTAAAGCTAGTGCCTACTGTAGGGATCCCCAGGTTCTTGCTATTCTGGAGTTTAAAGGGTTGGAAGCTAGAGTTCTTAGGGAGATTGTTAGGAATCATGAAGGTGGAATTAGACCCACAGACATTGATTCTTGGTTTTGTAACCTTTCAGTGGGTTGTGCTCAACTGTCCTCTGTCCTCGAGCTCATTGAGATGAACCCCGAACTTCAGATAAGGAAATGGAGACCCAGAGGGGATTCGGCCTGTAAGCTACGGCATCCTATAAGCCATGGGAATCTCCATGTGCTTTGAACTCTCAGACTTCTCCAGGGACTAGAGGCCAGACAAGGTCTCTCCCTAATAGATCTTGGCTGATGGTCATGGTCAAGTGCGTAGATAAAGGGGCTGTGTGTGTGTGCGTGTGCGTGTGCGTGTGCGTGCGTGCGTGTGTGTGTGTGTGTGTGTGTGTGTGTGTGTGTGTGTGTGTTGACTCTGGACCACAGTAGACTCTGACACTTGTCTCCAGCTTAAGGCTCCAGGTTCATCACAAATGGCTCAAGGACTCAGGAAGGCAGAACAGAACGGGCTAATGGTTCTTGACTCTATGAACAACTTGAGCGGTGTCCCTCAGCCTCTTCCTGGAGTGGCTAAAAACAAGAACTGGTCCTTGTACTGTGCTTGAGCCCTAGATGAAGTTTCCAGAATCAAAGCCCAGGACCTGGCTTCACAAATACTGGCACTGGACTAGTGTTTTCCACCCACTCATAGCTATCACAATGCTCCTCTGCAGCTATGCCAAGGCCTAGGGTTGGAGCTGAGCAAAGAGGACATCACTTCAGATTCGATCTCTGGGGTAGCACTGGAGACAGAGGCTCCACGATCACCTACATGGTGGTCCATGTTCTATATCAACACAGCATAGTTCTCTATGGCAGTGGTCCTCAACCTTCCTAATGCTGCAACTCCTTCAGTGTAGTGATAATCCCCAACCATTAAAATTATGTCATTGCTACTTTATAACTAGTTATAAATTGTAATGTCAATATCTGTTATTCAGGATATCTGATATGCAAACCTCAGAGGGGTTGCAACCCACAAACTAAGACCACTGTTCTATGGGATGGGGAAACTGAGGCATGGTATAGCCAAGTATGTGTCTGGTCACCACCCAGCCTTTGCCACTGCTCTGAGAGCCATCCTGTCCTATTTGCTAGACAGGCCACACTTGCTTCTTACTGGAAGCATATTTGGCTATGGGGCTGCCTTTTCTACTTAAGGAAACCTGGCAATGTGGCTCAAGCCTCAGGTCTCCTGTCTCTCAATACTCTCTTTGAGTACTGTAAATCACCCTGTGGGTGGGCCTGGGAGATGTTTGCCATGAAGCCTGATTCCTTCTTTAGGTCACTCCTCTGGGCACGGCCGGCTGGGAGAAGTCAGTGTTGTTATGGGACAGCCCGACCTCTGGACATCATGAATACGACTATCTCAGAATACCTGATACCTCTCCAAACTGGTCAAAGAAGAAAGCACGGAAAAGGACAAAGAAGTGAAATAACCCCCAACCAGAGGCCACTAGGATGCAGGCAACAAGGACCCTTACTGAGGATGAGTACAATCCCTCCATACAGGACAAGGCCAATTTCTGCCCCATGGGTGTGGGTCTTTGCTCAGGGCACATTCTGTTTACTAAAGTTCCCCAAGTCTAGTGCTGGAAGAGATGCCAGCAGAGGATGAGAGTTTCTGCATCTATGACAGTCACACAGGACAAAAGGTATATAAATGACTGTCTGGAGTCTCCAGCGTATGCTGATCTGGTTGTCATTGAGGGTTTCATCTCAAGAAGACCTCAGCTGTAGTCTTCACTGCCAGACAGGTCATCCTATCTAGTCATCCAGGGCCATCTTCCTCATGTGTAGTAAACAGCAAGCGGTGGTTAGTATCCACAGCATCTACAATGTCCTCTTGGTGTCATATCGACAGCAGCCCCTGTGGACACACAGCATGGACCATCCCACCAGGCTGCCACTTTTATCAAGGGCCAGACAGCACCTCTCCCAGACTCCATGGGCAAGCTCCTCCTCACAGCATTCCACCCTGCTGGTGGAGACAAATTCTCAGCAAAGGGCTGGCTGGGTGCCAACATTGGAAAAATACATAGTTCTCACGTGTTATACTTATTTTTTTCAACCTTTTAAAACTGTGAGAAAGGACGTCCTCCAATACGTGATTATATTGGCTCTAGAGCCATTATCTCAGGAAACTTGCCCTCAGGACTTGGTCACATCTTCTAGGTTCCCACTATTGCTGGCATGGGGCAGTGCCTAGTTGCTCAGCTTCTTCCTGCTGCAAATCTTACCATAGACACTCTCTCCAAAAGGAGTGTCAGTGGATAACAAAGGTTCAGAGGCTCCAAGGCCTCGTGGCCTATTTAAAACATAGTCATAGGTCTCTCCAGAAGATGGACAGTGCTAATTCCTCTGCTGCCCTCAGATTCTGCCTCACTTTTAGAGAGGTTATTTTATTTTATTTTTCTTTTGGACTGTGAGGAGATCATCTAGCTAGTCTCATGGACTGAGCTAGTGACTGGGTTCTCCTCTGATGTGTTAGGATCTCAGTCAAAGCTGTGGCCTTCCCAGCAGCCTTTGAACCTGGCTTATTAATGTTGTGGAGGCATAGGTATAGAGACATGACTGCAGGCAGCAGGGAGTTCATGTCAAACTCCAATAAACTTGTGAGTACTTCTGGTTAGGGACACAGATGGGTCACAGCCCACTCTATTCAGAAGGAGAAAGGGTCACTGCCCTGCAGTGGCTAATAGGAAACTCAAGCATCCAGAACCCAAGGCCACTGGAGGAGAGGTTTCTCTCTGTATTGCTTGGCTGTAGGACTCCATAAACTGTTAGTGGGAGAACAGGAAACAATCTGATGAGGAGGCTGAGGCTGAGTCATGCACCTGGTTAGTGGAATTGAGACTGGCTATCTGCCCTCTCTCAGAGATGCTGAGGCTACCAAGGACATGGCAAGGTACTTGTAAGAAACATTTCATCTTAGAATAGGGGTGGCCTTGGATGCTGCTAGTGCCCTGGTTAGATGTACCTCTTCTGAGTACTTGAGTTTTCAGAGCTGTGGGCTTCCCAGCCATTTGTGGAGACCAAGAAACTGAAATGGGAAACCTGAAGATGTGGAAATTATGGCCTCTGGGGTATGCTGCCTGGCTCTGGAGGGGTGGGACTGTGGTCCTGGCCTCTCTGTGTGCAGCATCTGGGCTGCAGAGCGGAATTAAAAAGGCTCTTGGGTTGCTGTGGAAACCAGCCATCTCCTCACCCCCCACCCCCACAGCATCAGTCTGAATCTGTACAGACCATTCCTAACAGATTCAAGCCAGCAAACTCATTCTCACCTCGAGGGAAGCTGAGTTTGAGAGGCAAATAATGAAATCACTAACTTACAGTACTCTTCCTGCTTCTGGGTCTTTAAGAAAGCACGGGTGGACCCTTGAGAGGCTCAGGGTCAGTGGAGCCCCCATCACAGCCTTGTAGAAGACAAGGAGATAATGTGCAGCTTCTGCTTGGTAACAAACAGACACTTTGACATTTCACATGAGCCTAGAAAGCCTCCTGGGCAGATCCACGGGGCCCTGGCTTGTTCAGATTGCAGGGGGGAGAGCTCAGGCCCTGTTGGTTTGGGAGCTGTGAAGACTGCAGGTTATGGAGTTATCACCTTGACCCTGACCCCAAGTGCCTGGTGCTTCACTGAGCTCCACCTCCTGAGCTTCAGATCCTTTCTCTTTTTTTTTTTTCAGATGGTTTCTCTCCTTCTCTGGGGCCCTCTGGTTTTGGGGAGGTTTGAAAAGCTGCCATCAGAAAGCGGAAGACACAGACAGGTCTGCCCTATGGAGAGCCTCTGTAATTTATCAAGATCATAGAGGCAGCAGGATATCTGGGATACACACAGCTTCTCTCTGTTCCTGCTAACTCCATGGTAGATTCCAGAAGAGCTACATGGCTTCTTTGCCTGCCAAGCCCACTCACACTCCAGACAGAGAGCATACTACACTGGACCCAGAAGCAAAGGGCTGGGCATGCATGGAAATCTTGCTTATTCTGCAGGTACTAGGGAGCCATGGAATAATGTATGTGAGGGAGAGAGTAAGAGGCAGGCTTCTTCTTTGTTGTCATGGTGATGGGTGATATGAGACAACTTTGTGGCTCTCAGCTCTCTCACTTTATCCCTTAATATGCTTTAGACACAGCCTTTTGAAATCCTCACTGATGGGACATGTCTTTCACGGCCTAGCACACTGCTGACCCGTGTCTTCAGCACTAGAGGAGTATGGAGTGAGAGAACAAAAGGGAGCACACCGTGAAGTGACTCCACAGCCTTTTCCAGGGTCCATGTACCCCTTCCACTTGGTGACACACCTGGATCCTCCGGAAAGGTAAGAGGAGCTGCCTCAGTTGATACCAAGGCACACCTGCTACCCCCATCTTAAGGCATAAACAGATGTGTAATGTGATCTCTAGCTGCTTGTCCTGACCACTGATAGCTCTGGATATCTGTATGGATGGCCTAAGTAAATCCCTGTACATGGACTTGGGTCTCTTAAGGTAAGGTGAGACACACTGGTGCCTGTTGGAGAACACCAGTTTCACTGGTCATCAAAACATGCTAGAACCAACATTTCTCATCTCTCAGGACTGAGGTGTGGCCTGGACATGTGTCCACAGACAGGGCGAGAATGTTTCCTGGGAGCAGCAGAAACCACTGCCACTGCACAGAATTTCAATAAGAGCTAATCACAGGGGGAGATAAGCAATACACAGAGCCTGTCCTCACAGGCTAGACTGATAGCGACCTCCATGCCATCTAGCAAGGTACCCAGACACCAGGCATTTGCAGCACCATGGGGCACCCAATATCCTCCATTTTCAGGAGTTAACCTGGGTCCTCAAGAACTAGAGCATTTTTAGCCAGAGCTGCTGAGACTTTCTGCAACAGAACCACACTTCATATTGCCATCTTCTTTCCTCCAAATGTGAGCTAGAGATGAAACAGAGACAGACAGTTACCCAGATGGCTTTAAGTTTCAGGGACCACTCTGGTCTCCAGACCTCGTAATGAGCCAACAGTCTGCCTTTCATGAGAAGATGCCACCTCACAGGGCAAGGGTGGGGTAGTGTGCTTGGAGCAGAAGCCACCTTTGTAATCCTTCTCTCAGGAGTGGGTGAGGCTGCAGGACTTGATATGTCTCCCAGAGTCTCAGTGGACAAGCTTCTTGTACATTCTCCTTCCAGCTTTTCTCCTTCTCCTGTCCCGGTTCATCCACTTGCTCTGTTCCAACTCTGCAGTCCACTCATCCTCTTTCCTGGCCAGTGTCAGACATGAAGAAGACATGAAGGTCAAGCCCAGATCCAGTTCACAGGGCACGTGGCCTGGAGGGCAGTGGACAGTGCCTCTCAGGTGCTAGGTCACCCAGGAACTGTCCATGGTTCTGCCTAGACTGTCTGATGCCTCAGTTCTTTTTCCTGTTGCAGACTTCATCTAGCAGCTAGATTATAGCTGGAGCCTGGAGCCCCCACCCTCTAAGCATTCTGAGTGCTGCTGATCAAACTCTACCTAGACTGTTCATCAGTGTAGCATGTATTTGCTAGCTGCTTGTCCCTCCCCGGGGGAGGGGTGGGCTCCCACTGTGTCCTCTGGCAGTTGGGCCAAAACAATTTAACTAAATTAGATGTGGTGGAAAGCAAGTTGCTCCACCTGGCAATTTTGTTAAAGTAATTATTTATTTAAAAATTAATGTTTCTGAGTCACTGGTTTTTCTAGTATTAGCAATTTTGGTACAACCCAGGGCAGTCTTCTACTTCTTTATATTGTGAAATAATTCTTTCTCTGTTTCAAAAATAACTTTAAGCCTAAAAATATCATTATATTTTTAAATATCTAATAATTTTCCAGCCAGTCATTTGTGTGTTGAGCTCTTAGTGAGAGCAGAAGTTTGGAAGATCTTAAATATCCAATTCAGGGGTGGGTTGGAGGCCCTTGAATCCTACTTTGGGGATTGGCCAGCAAATCACACTAGGTAGGGCAGTGCTGCTGCCCTGTGAGTTTGAGTATATGTGTTAAGATGTGAGAAAATATACAAGACAGCATGTATGGACAGACTGTGTAAATGTGTTTAAGAAAGTATGTGCTCAAATGATTGCACATGAAAGTATGTGCAAATGTGTCTCAGAGTTCAAGTGTGTACAAGCACACCTGCATAGAGTGAGCTCATGTGCACACAAGCCAGTATGTATGCTACTTTGCACAAACATGTCAGTGTGTGTCAGTATGCAAACATGCAGGCTCAGGTGTATGTGAGTAAGTATGTGAATATATATAGTTGTGAATAGGTGAGTATAAGTGTGGAGGAATATGACTATGTGTGTAAATATGGATGTATGTGAATGTGGATGAGCAAGCAAATGCAAATGTGTGCAAGCATAAAAATGTGGGTTTGTGCAAACATGTTGTATGAATTGTGTGGTTGTGTGAGTGTTAACATGCACAAATGTGTGTTTGAATGTGCATGAGAATGTATGTGAATGTATGTGATCATGCAAGTGTGAATAAATGTGTGAGTAAATGTGAGAATGTGAATATGCAGAAGTGTGTGCATGAGTGTGTGAATATGTATGAGCATATAGGAGTGTGTAATGTGTGGGTGGCAATGTAAATGAACATGGATGTGTACAAACATGTGGATATGAATGTGTATGAGTATGCATGTACATGTTAGTATGAATGTGAGTATCTTGGTTTGAGTTTCTATTTCTGTGATAAAACACTATGTTAAGAAGCAACTTTGACATTTGGAGAACCCCAGAAGAAGAGATGAGTTACCCTCTTCCCAGCCAGTCAGCCAGGCTAGCTAGGACAGCCCTCAGGTCTGGGCAACAGGGCACAAAATGTGCCCCCTAATATATCTCAGCTCTAGCTGCAAGCAAGCAAACAGGACTCCTGCATACAAGTCTGACTATCGAAACCCCTCATCAGACCCTCACCCTTACCTCATAAGCCTCAGACTGCTTTCCCAAACCACCCATCCTCCCACCTCAGCTGTTCTCTGAGACACACAGCCTCTGGAGAACTCCTTCACAAGAGCTCCAGCTAAAGATCTCAATTTCTCTCTGAGACACAGATTCCACTGCCTCTAAGTTCTCCAAGAGCTCCAGTTGTACCAAGAGCATCTGGTAGACCAAAAACAGATAGCTGAAAACCAGGCAACACTTTCACTGAATAGTGAAAGAGATGGGTAGGTGCCAGTGCAGAAATTTATTCATCAACATGAAGAACAATATGGCACCACCAGAATCTAGTGGTTCTACACAGCAAGACCTGAACATTTTCATATAAAAGAAGCAAAGGAAAATGACATTAATATATCTTCAAAAAGATTATAGAAGTCTTTAAAGAGGAAATTAAAAAAATAAATAACTCTTTTAAAGAAATAGAGGAAAAGATAAGCAAAAATTGAAAGAAAACAATAAACTTCTTAAAGAAAGATTAGAGAACCAAAAAAAGCAAACAAACAGGTGATGAAAACTGCAAGATTTAAAAAATGAAACAGAAGCAATAAAGATGACACAAACTGAAGAAATGCTGGAAATAGAAAATCTGAAGAAACAAACCAGAACTACAGATACAAACATAACTAACAGAATACAAGAGATGGAAGACAGAATCTTTTATGTAGAAGATACAATAGAGGAAATAAATTCATCGGTCAAAGAAAGCTCTAAAGTTAAAACTTAACACAAAACATCCAAGAAATCTGGGACACCATGAAAAGACTAAACCTAGGAATAATAGGAATAGAAGAAGGAGAATACCAGCTCAAAGACACAGAAAATATATTCAACAAGATCATAGAAGAAAACTTTCCAACTTAAAGAATTGCCTATAAAGATGTAAGATGCTTACAGAACACTAAATAGACTAGATCCCTCCAATAAGTCTGCTAGCCTCAAAATGATCAAAACACTAAACACACAGAATAAAGAAAGAATTTTAAGAGCTGAAAAGGAAAATGGCCAAGTAACTTATAAAGGCAGAACCATCAGATTAACACCTGACTTCTCAGTGGAAACTATGAAAGCTAGAAGGTCCTAGACAGATGTTATAAAGACACTAAGAGACCACGAATGCCAGCCCAGACTACTATGCCCAGTAAAACTTTCAGTCACTATAAATAGAGTAAACAATATATTCCATGAAAAAAACAGATTTAAACAATATCCATTCACAAATCCAGTCCTACGGGAAGCACTAGAAGGAAAACTCTAACATAATAAATCTAGAAACACTCACAAAGCCACAAGCAATAGATAATCCTACAGAAACAAACCCCAAAGAATGGAAATATATACACACTACAACCAAAATAATAGGAATTAACAATCACTGATCATTAATACTCCTTAATATCAATGGACTCAATTCACCTACAAAAAGGCACAGGCTAACACAATGGATGTGAAAACAGGATCCACCCTTGTGCTGCTTACAATAAACACACCTTAATTTCAAAGACAGACACTGCCTCAGAGTAAAGGGTTTGGAAAAGACTTTCCAATCAAATGGTCCAAAGAAACAAGTTGGTGTAGCTATCCTAATATCTAACAAAATAGGCTTCAAACTCAATTCAATCAAAAGGGATCAGGAAGGACGTCACTTATTTATCTCAGGACAAATTCACCAAAAAGAAATCTCAATCCTGAACAACAATGTCCCCAATACAAGGACATCCACATAAGTAAAAGAAAAATTACTAAAGCTTAAACCTTACACCAACCCTCATACACTAATAGTGGGAAATTTCAATACCCCACCCTCACCAGTGGACAGGTCTTCCAGACAGAAACTGAAATGAGAAATGAGGGAGCTAACAGATACTATGACTCAAATGGACATAACAGATATATGCAGAACATTCTGCCCAAGTACCAAAGAATATGCCTTCTTCTCAGCACCCCATGAAATTTTCTTTAAAATTAACCATATAGTAAGTCATAAAACAAATATGGATAGATACGAAAAATGGGAATAACCCCTTGTATCCTATCAGATCATCATAAACTAAAGTTAGAGTTCAATAACAACACAAGCCACAAAAAGCCTACAAACTCATGGAAACTGAACCACCTCTGGGTCAAAGAAGTAAAGAAAGAAATTAAAGACTTCTAGAATTTAATTAAAATGAATCTAAAACATACCCAAACTTGTGGGATGCAATGAAAGCAGTGCTAAGAGGAAAGTTCATAGCATTAGGTGCTTACATAAAAAAATTGGAGAAATCTCACACAAGAGACTTAACAGCACAGCTGAAAGCTCTAGAACAAATAAAAGCAAACTCACGCAGAAGAAATAAATGGCAGGAAATAATCAAACTCAGGGCTGAAATCAATAAAATTAAAACAAAGAGAATAATACAAAGAATCAATGAAACAAAGAATTGGTTTTTTGAGAAAGCAAACAAGAGAGACAAGTCCTTATCCTAACTAAAAGGCAGAGGGAGAATATCCAAGTTAACAAAATCAGAAATGAAAAAGGGGGCATCACAACAGACACTGAAGAAATCCAGAGAATCATTAGATCATACTTAAAAAATCTATACTTCACAAAATTAGAAAACCTAAAAGCTTTCTGGACAGGTGCAATTTATCAAAATTAAATCAAGATCAGATAAATGACCTAAATGGACATATAAATCTCTAAGGAAATAAAAGCAGGTATCAAAAGTCTCCTAAGAAAAAAAGTGCAGGGTCAGATGGTTTCAGTGCAGAATTCTACCAGAATTTCAAAGAAGAACTAATACCAATACTCCTCAAATTTTTCTATACAATAGAAACCGAAGGGACATTGCCAAACTCTTTTTATGAGTCTACATACAGTCACCCTGATACCCAAACCACACAAAGATACAACAAAGTAAAAGAATTACAGACCAATCTTTCTCATGAACATTTTAATATAAAATGCAAAATATAAGATGCAAAAATAATAAAATACTGGCAAACCAAATTCAAGAACATATCAACAAAAAAATCCTTCACCATGATCAAGTAGGCTTCATCCCAGAGGTGCAGGGATGGCTCAACATATGAAAAACTGTCAATGTCATCCATCATATAAACAACCTGAAACAAAATAATACATGATCATTTCATTAGATGCTGAAAAAATCTTTGACAAAATCCAACACACCTTCATGATAAAAGTCCTGGAGAGATCGGGGCACAGTCAAAATATCTAAACATAATAAAGACAATATATAGCAAGCTATCAGCCAACGTCAAACTAAATCGAGAGAAACTCAAAGCAATTCCACTAAAATCAAGAACAAGACAAGACTGCTTTCTCTCCTTATTTATTCAATATAGTTCTCAAAGTTTCAGTTAAAGCAATAAGACAACAAAAGGAGATCAAGAGAACACAAATTGAAAGGAAGAATTCAAACTATCACTATTTGCAGATGATATGATTGTATACATAAGTGACCCCCAAAATTCTACCAGGAAACTCCTATAGCTGATAAACACCTTCAGCAATCTTGTAGCAGGATACAAGATTAACTCAAAAAAATCAAAAGTTCTCCTATACACAAATGATAAAAGAGCTGAAAAAGAAATCAGGGAAGCATCAGTATTTACAATTGCTGTAAATAGCATTAAATATCTTGGGGTAACTTTAACCAAGTAAGTAACAAACATGTATGTCAAGAACTTTAAGTCATTGAAGAAAGAAATTGAAGAAGATATCAGAAAATTCAAATCAGAAAGATTTCCATGCTCCTGGATAGTAGGATCTACATAGTAAAAATGACAATTTTACCAAAATCAATCTACAGATTCAATGCAATCCTCATCAAAATCCCAACACAGTTCTTCACAGACCCTGAAATAACAATACTCAACTTTATATGGAATAACAAAAAAATCCAGGATTTCCAAAACAACCCTGTTTAATACTAGAACTTCAGGAGGCCTCACCATCCCTAACTTCAAGCTATACTACAGAGCTACAGTAATAAAAAGAGCCTGATACTGGCGTAGAAACTGACTTGTGGATCAATGGAATAGAATAGACCTTCATCTACACACCTATGAACACCTGATTTTTTAAAAAAGAGGCCAAAAATATACAATGGAAAAAAGATAGTAACTTCAACAAATGGTGTTGGCATAAATGGGTGATGCTATGCAGAAAAAGGCAAATAGATCCATATCTATCTCCCATACAAAACTCAAATCCAAGTCAGTCAAAGACCTCAACATAAACCCAGTTACACTCAATCTGATAGAAAATAAGTGAGAAATATGCTTGACTGCATTGGCACAGGTGACCACTTTCTAAATATAACACCAGTAGCACAGACAGTAAGAATAACAATTAATAAATGAGACCTCCTGAAACTGAGAAACTTCTGTAAGGCAAAGGACATGGTCAATAAGACAAGCAACAGCCTACAGAATAGGAAAAGATCTTCATCAACTCTACATCTGACAGAGGATTGATCTCTAAAATATATGGAGAACTAAAAAAACTAAAGTCCAAAAACACCAAATAATCAAATTAAAAATGGGGTTCAGAGATAAATGGGGAATTCTCAACAGAAGACTTACAAATGACGAAAGACCCTTAAAGAACTTCTCAACATCCTTAGTCATCAGAGAAATGCAAATTAAAACAACTCTGAGATACTATCTTATACCTGTCAGAATGGCTAAGATCAAAAACACAAATGACAGCCTATGCTGGAGGGAACGTGGAGTAAGGGAAACAGTCCTCCATTGTTGGTGGGAATGTAAACTTATACAGCCGCATTGGAAATCAGTCTGGCAGTTTTTTAGAAAACTGGGAATCAATCTACCCAATGATCCAGTAATACCACTATTGGGTATATAACCAAAGGATGCATATTTTTACCCCAAAGGCATTAGCTCAACTATGTTAATAGCAGCATTATTTGTAATAGCCAGAATATGGAAGCAACCTAGTTCCCCATCAACTGAAGAATAGATTGAAATTTTGTGGTACATTTACACAATGGATACTAGTCAGCAATAAGAAAAATGACATCCTTAAATTTGCAGACAAATTAACAGATCTGGAGAGTATCATCCAGAATGAGGTAACACAGATTCAGAAAGATAAGCCTGGGTACGTACTCACTCATAAGTGGATTTTAGACATAAACAAGGATAACCAAGCTACAATCCCCAAACTTCAAACATCTAGGTAACAGGAGGATCTTAAAAGAGACATCCATGGATCCCCTTGGGAAGGTGAAATAGAGAATTCCTGAGTAAATTGGGATTATATGGGGGATCAAGCAAGGGGAGGTGGAAAGACATCATGAGAGAATGAGATGGTTGAGTGGGAGGACAACAGAGAGGGAGACAAGGAAATAGATTTCTTGATAGAGGGAGCCATTGTGGGGTTAGAGAGAAGCCTGGTGCTAGGGAAATACCCAAGAACCCATAAGATGAGCCCTGCTAGGACTCCAAGCAATAGTAGACAGGGTACCTAAACAGAGCTTCCCCTATAATCAAATGAATGACCACCCTAATTATCATTATACCGACCCTTCATCCAGCAATGGATAGAGGCAGAAGCAGAGATCCATAGCTAGATACCAGGTCGAGCTCCCAGTCCAGCTGAAGAGAGGGAGGAGAGAGTATATGAGCAAAGGGGTCAGGACCATGATGAGGAGACCCACAGACACAGCTGACCAGAGCTATTGAGAGATCACTGGTTCTGAAATAACAGCTGAGGAAACTTGATGGAAAAAAGTAAACCCTCTGAATGTAGATGACAGCCGAACGACATGGCCAGTTTGTAGAGCCTCTTGCAGTAGGACCAGAGCTTATTTCTGGTGCATAAACTGGTATCTTGGAGCTTATTCCCTACAGAGGAGCACCTTACTCAGCCTTTCTACTGGGAGGAGGAACTCAGACCTACCTCAACTGAATATGCCAGCTGAACTGACTCATCTTGGGATTCTTCACCCTCCCTGGGGGAATGGATGGGGGATGGGCTGGGGGAAGGCTGAGGAAGGACAAGAAAAAGGAGAAGGAGGAGGAGCAGTGGAGGATACAGAAAAACTTCAAATAAAAAAATTACTTTACAAAGCTACTTTGGGAGGAAAGGGTTCATTTCATCTTATCACTTACAGGTCCATCACTGAGTGAAGCCAGGGCGAGAACTCAGGGCAGCGACTTGGAGGCAGGAGCTGGAGCAGAAGGCTTGTAGGAGTGCTGCTTATTGACTTGCTCTTTATGGCTTGCTCACCTGCTGTCTAATGGCACTTAGAACCACCAGCCCAGAGGTAGCATCACCCACAGGAATCTAGGCCCTTCCACATCAATCATTAATCAAGAAAAGGCACCACAGGCTTTCCCACAGGCCAGTCTTGTGGGGGCATTTCCTCAGTTGAAGTCCTTTTGAAAATGACTCTAGGTTGTGTCTAGTTGACATGAAACCAGCCAGAACAATTGATCCCTTGTCAACCTGACACACAGAGAAATAACTGTTCAACTAGAACTTCTATTTTTGTTTGTTTCCAAGATAGCATGTTAATATTACTATCATAATATAAAATGCAGATGATAGTGAAAGTCTTTCTTTAAAATACCCAGGCACTTTCAATGTTCAAAGCCTCCTCAAGATATCCCAAGTCTCTAAAACATCCATAGTCTCTAAAACTCCAAAATACAAATACAAAACTTCAGAAATATGAATTCTTTCAACTGTGGGACCCTGTGTAATAAAAATAAGACAACACTTTCTTATTCCAAAGAGGAAGATCCAGGATACAGTCTCAATCCGAACAAAACAAAGCCAGACTCTAATGGTATAAATAACCCAGCACCCCATGTCTGGGATTCACTAACGATCTTCCAGGCTTCAGTAGCCTGAACTGCACTTCTCAGGCCTCTTATCCAAAGCACACACAGCTTAGACTGGTTCCACTCCATGGCTGCTGCTGCTGCTGCAGTCTTGGGCAGTCATTTGTACACAACTCCAGAATTCTGAGGTCTCCTGCTGCAATTTGGATGTACTTTCCCAGTCTCCTGGGCTGTCTTCAGGGAATTTAACCCTGCCACACAGTGCCAACCCTCAGCTCTTCTCCATGACCCCTTCATGCCTTCAAGACCAGTATTGAGTGACTACCAAGTTTATCT
This sequence comes from Sigmodon hispidus, assembly GCA_004025045.1. Lineage (NCBI taxonomy): Eukaryota > Metazoa > Chordata > Mammalia > Rodentia > Cricetidae > Sigmodon > Sigmodon hispidus. The sequence continues at coordinate 146,364 of PVIH01003047.1, read as the reverse complement.
GCCTACATGAAATTCAGCCTTGACCTTGTCAGTTCACAGGTTCTGTGTGCTGAGCCTGAGGAAATACTATCGAAGATTTTACCTCAATGAAACTGGTCTCTTCTTTATTATAGTAATTCCCTCATCTCAGCTGATCAGTATCAATTGCTCTAAAAGAGTTAAGGCTTTATTCCCATGGTGCTGATCTCTTGGCAATTATAGCAGATTCTTCAGCTCCAGCTGACTAGGCACACAGATTCTTAACACAGAACATCATACACATGGCCCTGGAGGAATCTTAAGAGGCTCTTAAATCTTCCCTCTGAAATGACATAAGCCAAGTCCCCATTGTCTGCATGTATTTCAATACTCTTCTCTTCCAAATCTCACTGGTTACTGAACACCCAATGGCTTTGACAGCTGGAAATTCAGTCTTCCTCCAAACATGATCAGGTCTGTCACAGCAATACCCCACTCCTGGTACTTTTTTTTAAAGACTTATTTATTTATTATGTATATAGTGTTCTGCCTGCATGCCAGAACAGGACACCAGATCTCATTACAGGTGACTGTGAGCTACCATATGGTTGCTGGGAACCAAACTCAGGACCTCTGGAAGAATAGTCAGTGTTCTCAACCCCTGAGCCATCTCTCCAGCCCTGCACTTATTTCTTAATTAAGGTTTCTATTGCTGTGTTAAAACACTATGACCAAAAGCATCTTGGGGAGGAAAGGATTTATTTCATCTTATAGCTTATGGGCAAGAGCTCAGGGTAGGAATCTGAGCCAGGAACTGGAGCACAAGGCCTTTAGCAATGTTTCTTATTATGGTTTGGATTTCTCTTTGTGGTTTGTTCAGCCTGCTTTTTCATGGCACCCCAGAACACTAGCCTAGGGATGGTACTTCCCACAGTGATTTGGGTCCTTCTACATCAATTCATCAGGGAAATGAACTACAGGCTTGTTTATGGGTCAGTCTGGTAGGGGCATTTTCTCAATTGAGGTTTCTTTTTTCAAAATGACTCTAGCTTGTGTCAAGTTGACATGAAATTAGTAATCACAGTGACTGTGTATGTGTGTTTGCACACACAGGTTTGAATATGGATGATTGTGAGGACATGAATATACTTATGTGTGTGTGTGAATGTGTCTAAGAGTGCAGATTTGAGTCTGCATATAAGGGAGTCATGTGAGCCTGTGAGTGTAAGTGCACTAGTATGAGTGTGCACCATTGTGTGTGAATATTTATAATCATGCAGATTATGTATGATTGAGTATTAATTAGGAGTATGCGAGTGTGTAAACATGTGTGAGAGTATGCTCATATGAATGGTCATCAGGTGTAAATGTGTGTGGTTGGTGTTAACATAAGTGCATGTCCATGTGTGGATGTGAATCATGAGGGTATGAGTGTTGATGTTAATGTGCATGAGTATATGTTTGTGTGAATGTGTGTGAGTGTGCATGAGTGTGTGAGCATATAGGTCTGAATATATGTGAGTATAAACACAAATGAGTTTATGGGTTTTGAGTGAGTGAGTGTGTGTGTGTGTGTGTGTGTGTGTGTGTGTGTGTGTGTGTAAAACTGTGACAGCATGGGAGTCCTCTGCCCTAACCATGTCTGTACAGCCATGGTTGGTCAGCTGGTAGATGGTGATTACTCTCACCATATGTTTTGCTGCTGTATTTTCAGACATAACTTTCTTCCTGTTCACTGTCATGTTAAAAACCCAATAAAAGTAGTTTAAACAATAAAAATGAAAAATTTATAGCGAGACATTTAGGGTTTTTTTCCTTTAATTTCTTATTGTGGTTGTTTGGTTCAGCCCAGTATTTGCCCATACTACAACATGAGACAGGACAATAATTAAACTAAGTCCAGATAATAAGTCAAGAAAGAAGGGAAAAACAAACACAGTGAAAGCAGAAGCAGCCACCTTGACTCGTGTGGGAGGGTCCAGCGGTATAGGAGTGGTCCCAAGGGTGGCTCTGGGGATGGAGTGGAGGGACCTGCCAGCATGGTGCCTCTATGTCTACAAGTGGCACCCTAAAACCATGAAAGCAGCAAGGCAGGACCAAGGAAGGATGTAACACTGCATGAGGGCACCCTGTAGGTGCCATGGTGGGTGATGGAGCAGCATCAGACTCTCCCTAAGAGACTCAGCCTTCTTTGGGGCCATGCTCTTGGCCATGCTGTCACAACAGCCATGGGCACTCTCACCCTAGAGACAGGAGTGGTAAAGTGCACTAAACCAGGGTACAGTGTGTGCAGGGGTTAGGATCTGAAATGTCCCAAAGGGCTTGTGTATGAGTCCCAGTGTGCAGCCATGGCGAAGGAGGGACATCTGGGGGTGGGGACTGGATTAGAGTGTTCTGACCTTACTGATGGACAGATCTATTATAGGACTGTCATTGGCCAGTACATTGGGGGTGGATCCTGAAAAAAGGGAAGGAACCCACAGCTATGACTTATCCCCACCCACCTCTTCCTCTGCCTCCCTCCTTTCCTCTCTCTTCCCTCTTTCCTTCTGCTCCTGGTTCTTTGCCATGTGGCTGCTTCCCCATGCTCTGCTCACTGTTATCTGTCTCATAGGTCTTGATGAAATGACATCAGGTGGCCATGAACTGAAGCCTCTGCACCCAAGGGACCAATGAGCTTCTCTTCTTTTAGTTGATTCTTAGGGTGTTTTATTGCAGCGATGGACAGCAAAACTGTGAAATTCCAAGGACTACAGGGCATAGAACAGGTCAGTTCTAACTGGCTTCACATGACTATAAATTCTTTTTCCTTAAGTTGGTGTGTTTTGAATTTCAGAAGTTTCTAAAAGTTAAAATGCTCATTAATTTAAAAATACATTTTACAAACTCCAAATATTTGACCAGTCAGGCCATACATTCAATAGTTTTTCCAGTGAGCGCCGAGGAAGCCTTGCGGTGAGTGGCAGGGCTGGTGGGAGAGGAGGCAGGGACACTGTCTTCTCTACTCTCCTTGGTCTTGGTGAGCTGGTGCCCCAGCAGCAGGGTCCCTGGGAACCCTGACATCAGGAGAACTGCTGAGCTGAAGGCAGGGAATGCGCAGCATTAGTGGAGATGAGAAGGTAGGGGTGAGGGGTGAGGAGTCAGAGGTGCTCCTGTGTCCCTCACCCTCATCATCCCAGCTATTGGCAGATGGAGGGATGGGGCTACATTTGTTCCCTCCTCCCTCAGCACCTGAGATATCATCACCTCAAAGGGCCATGCTGTGGTGGGTGGCTCCTGCCAGCTCCTTCACCTTATCTAAATGAGGCTGACTGGGACTGGGCAGGGCAGTGCACAGTGCTTTTGATAGAGCAAAGCCTCTGCTGAGAGGCTTGGGGGGTCACGGCCTGTTCCCTGTTATTACCACAGGCCTTCTATGACTCCAAGAAGAGCTGGTCCCTTACCATATTCCTCCAGGTGAGTCCAGAATCAGAGCTCTGAAGAAACATCCCATTCTTGGAAGAGGTGAGGGATCAGGGGACATCTTTTAGATATTTAGTGAGTTCCTGGAGCTATGGTGACATCTGAAGATTGACGCATATAGTTAGGCTGATCAGATCTGATTGTATAGGAAGCAAATCTTTGAAGATCCACTCCGCACCAGTCCACCCAACTCTTGAGCTTTCCTCTGCCATAGCCCCCAGGCAATGCATTACAAATGCCTCTTACTGGAGAGATGCCCCTAGACAACTTTTAAGTTTGAGGACTTGATGTGTATGGATAGCTACTCTCGAATAGCCTGGGGCTCTCGACATCTGCTGGGGTTCCCTGTGGCAGCTTCTGAGCTCCAGGATGGCAGCTCAGCCCCGAGTTCACGCAGAGGTCTCAAAGAGTTTAGATGGGCCAGTTCAGGCTCTATTCCTGTTACCTTCTAGGACCCAGTTCCTCCATTCTAGGCTCACTCTTCTGTGACTTTCTCCAGCAGGACTGGACCAGGACACCTTTATCTCACCACTGCTCACTTTGCAGCCCATAGGAGATGTATTCCCAGGAGACACCAAATGTCCCCAAATCTGATGAGCCCTTGCTTGAGGTCCTTGAATCTATTCCTTTCTTGCCACCACTGCAGTGTCTAGTGTCTGAGGTCTCATGTTGTCAAATCTGTCCAGGAAATAAATCCAAGAAACAGTGACTTGTGTAGGGGATGGAAGGGCACAGTGAGGCCAGAACCAGAGACAAGACTGAGAGGTCACTGCAATGTCAGGATGGAGTGCTGGCCAAGACTGATTAGCCTGACTCTCTAGCATAAAATGAAAGCTGAGGAGGCTGGGCAATCCCAGCAGCCAGAGGGTACTGGGTAATCCGTCTTAGTAGGGGCAAAGGTTACGATAGTCTAGACAGCCCGAAGCAAGCTTCAGGCTTGATTACAAAGGATCTTTCTGATTGTTTGAGCGTGGGGTAGAGCCATCATGACTGTTTACAAAATAGCCATTACCTTTCTGCTATCACGCTGAGTATTTATAGACAGTGATGAAATGTCTGGGGTTTGTTTCAAAATAGTCTGTGAAGAGAAGGCAGCTTGACCGATTTGGGTGCTGTGGTGTCTGTGTGTCTGTATCTTCCGTCCCACTTTCTCTGCCAATGAACATCATCCCTGAAAATGTCATGATGCAACTGAGCATATGTGATAGGCTATTGCATTCTTGTTTCTGAGGTTCCTTGGCCACTTGCTGAGGTGACAGAGTTGTTCTCACTGGCCACTGGTCCAGCTCTGCCAACTGAGCCCTGGTCACTGAGGGAGCCCTTAGCACCTATGGCTCTCATATCTTGCCAACCAGAGTTAACATAGAGTACTTACTGACAAAGCTCTTGGCCTACCTCTTGGAGGCTCACTGGCTACCCAGTGGCCCCAGACCAGCATGGGATTGTTTTCTTAAGGATTTGTCATGAAGAGGTGGGATGAGGAACATGTACAATGATACAATTTAAAAAATGCTGTTCCCAGAAGCTGTTTCTTCAGGTGGGCTTGTGGCTTCTGGTGACAGAGATGTCTATTTCTGAATAATCTTCTTGGGCCTTGTCACCTGGGCAGGTAGCAGCAGAGCACAGGCAGAATTGGGTACGGCAAGAAGGAAGCCTAAAAGAGCTGTCCATCACTCCTGCTTAATGTCAGACTGTGAGAGAGAATGCTTCCGGGTAGACAATATTCAATTGGAAACAAAATTGAAAAACATGATGTGTGACTCTATAAATGTGATATGATTCCTAAATTCTTAACCAGGTATAACAAACACACACAGATCTGGGGCTTAGTGTTGAAGATGATGAAGAGATTATAGAAACAGCCACAGTGGGACAGTTTCCTGCTCTTGTGGGCAATTCTCAGCCCTAAGGGCTATGCATCAGCTCCCCTTTGCCTCAGCTCTTGCATGTCTAGGCAGCATAGTTCCCACACTGCCTCATGGCCACGCCAGTGATGGATCCAGTTGTCTTCTAAGAGGCAGTCCCCTGCCTCCACCTCCTGGCACCATTCCACTCTGGTGACTTTACTCCCAGGAGAAGGCTCAGATGAGGCCTTGGCTGCCAGGATGTGCTACACTTGGTCTTGGGTGGACATTGTGAGGCTCTCACAAGCCCTGGGCCATACTTTCTCCATGGTTGCTGTGGCCTTCTGTCCTAATTAGCATTTTGTCAACTGAATATGGGAAAAGGGACCCTCAACTGAGAAAATGTCCCTATCAGATTGGTTGGTAGGCAAGCCTGTGAGGCATTTCTTGATTAATGGTTTATCTGGGAGGGTCTCGTCCATGTGGTTGGTGCCACCCCTGGGCAGGTCAAAGAAAGGAATACACCTCATGGGCTGTATAAGAAAAGTAGCTAAGCAAGCCATGGGGAGGAAGCTGGTTAGCAGTGTTCTTCCATAGTCTCTGCGTCAGTTCCTGCCTCCAAGTTCCTGTCTTGAGCTCTTGCCCTGACATCCCTCAGTGATGGACAGAGACCAGTGAGGTGAAATAAACCTTTCCCTCCATGAATTGCTTTTGATTGTAGTGTTTATTACATCAACTACTTTTTACATATCAACTGATACATGCTGTGGCCTGGACAACCTATATGATGTCCTTATAGACTTGTAGGCTTGGACAGAAGCTAACCAGACTTGACAACCAAGTCCTGCATGGAACTGACATAGGTTCTCTGTATGTATATATGTCACAGTTGTGTATCTTTTTGTGGGGCTCCTAACAGCGGGAGCAGGGGCTGTCTCTGACTGTTTTGCTGGCTTTGGGGAACCCCACTCCTCATACTGTGTTGCCTTGTCCAGCCTTAATACAAGGTGCTTAGTCTTACTGCAACTTGATGTGCCATGTTTTGTTGATGTCCACAGAAGGCCTGCTCTAAAAATGGGAGCAGTGCATGGGTGTGGGGCAGAGGAGACGTGGGGAGAGAGAGCAGGGGGAGAGGAAAGAGGAGACTATGGTGGGGATGTAAAAGAAAAAAAGAAAGAGAGGGAGGAGGAAGAGAGGGAAGGAAGGAAGGGAAGAAGGAAGGAAGAGAAAAAATCTATCAGTTCCCAAGTGTCCCCACTGTGTGCTGGCCAGGTGAACTCTTGGGGACACACACTACTGTGTAGCGAGATGACCAAAGTCAACACACCTGGGTTTCAGTCCTAGCTGGTGTCCATGGTGATGATACACTGTGACAAGTGCTCCCTGTGGAGCAGCAGGGCTATTGAATCTGGGGCTCTCTGCCTAGATCCAGAGAGTATCCTCTTCCACATCCCCTCCTGCCCATGCTTTTTATCACCCTCTCTCCTTCCCCTTTCCCTCTCCGTCAGCCCTTCTTGTCTTCTCTCTGCTCCTTCCTCCTATGTCCTTTCCTTCCCCTCCGCTTCCTTTTCTCCTCCTCAGCTCCTCTTTCCTTCATTCCCTTCTTCTTCTCTCACCTCCCTGTTCTCCTCAACCATCCGCCCTTTCTTCCTTCCTTTTCTCTCCATCCTGCTGCCTCTCCTCCCTCCACCCTCTGTTCCCTTCCTTTCCTTCCTGGCCTTCCTCAGTCCAGCCTAATCCAAGAGAGGCTTTGTTCCCACCAACCAGCTCTGTCTGAAGAAGGGAGCTGAATCTATTTGTTTACCCTATACAGCAGTGCATAAAAAGGGTCCAGAAAGAGACTCTGTCTTATCTCCAGGTCACTGCATTACAGTTGCCTGCCCTTTCAATACCTGGGTCTCCACTGGTTAGAACCAGTGGGATTCTCTCCTCTGCAGAGGGGAGTAGAAACATCCTTGGTGAGAGCATCTAAAAACATTAGCAATCCATCCATGGTTTGAAAAAATTCCAGTGTGTTTCTTTTCTTTGCTTGCTTATAATTTGAGCCATCTATGATGGATTATTCTTCATTGTGACTTTATTGGACTTAGAACCACCTAGGAGACACATCCCTGAATATGTCTGTGAGATTTCTTTCAGAGAAGATTAAGGAAAGACCTATTTGATAGTGGGTGTGTTCAAGTCTTAGACTGAACAACAACAACCAAAAAAGTAGGTGAGCTGAACACCAGCAGCCCCATCTCTCTGCTTCCCGGTTCCTCAAGTTGGGAGAAGGCAGCCTCATGTTCCTGCAGCCACAGTCTCGGGCCACTTCTACACCATGCTTTGAATACTATGAGGACCAGTCCCCTAAACTGTGTGCTCAAACAGACTGTTCTTTCCCTAAATTGTTTCTATTCTGTTTTTGGTCATACCAATGAGAAATGAATATACTATCCACCCACCTAGGTCAAGCATGGTTAGTGTGAGCACTGCTTGGTCTGCTCAGGACAAACCATAGGTACTACATCATTATGTCTCAGCTGTAGACATCAGGGTTGGGGACTGGAATAGAGTCCAGATTGCTATCTCCTAGATTAGGACAATGAAGCACAAGGTGGGCTCCTTCAGTGTTTTCTATGCCAGAATGCTGCACCTTGGGTTGGGCCCCTTAGATGTATGTAAACTCGTTTATTGGTTTTGGTCTGAAATGATGAAAAGTTACTGAAGGGTTTTATGATAATGAAAACCAGCCACTCGGCTGCAGTGCTGCTGAGTGGTGATCCAGCCGTGAGCCTCTCCAGTGCCTCCTAAGGGAACACCCGTTCAGCCTCACTAAATGGCAGAAGGTCATAGCAGCCACGTGTTAATTAAAAGAATAAACTGCCAGAATTCCCAGGAGGCTCAGAGAACCCAGGAAAATGGCAGGTGTGAAATGCAGACCCAGGCTTGGGCTGCACAGGGCTGTAATTTGTTCTCATGCCCAGAAAGAAAAGGCTCAGCTGCATTCTGATCTGAAGAAGCTGCCTAGGGTGGAGAACGGATTGTCAATGGCTACACAGTACAGTGGGATCTAAGGCATCTTTAATGCCCAAAGGAAAATTAGGTCAGGAACTGTCACCCTGTGGACTACACATATCATCCCCTGGATAACAGTCTTTAAAATGACACACATCAAAGCTTCTCATTGGCTGTTCCCAGGGAAACAGTGAAAGCTGATACCTTTTCCCCATGAGGATGAAGAAAAGCACCATTTCTCATACCTTCTCCTTTACTCACATCATTCCACTTGCCCAACTCTGATGTGGAATGTCTTTCTGTATGCTGTGAATTATTATTGGATAATAAAGGAACTGTTTTGGCCTATGGTGAGTCAGCATATAGTCAGGCAGGAAATTCAAGCATAGATAAAGGGGGAGGAGGGCAGAGTCAGGAGAGATGAGATCCAGTTGCCTAAGAAGCAAGATGTAATGGAGTTCAGGTAAGCCACAAGTCATGTGGTAAGACATAGATTAAAAGAAATGAGTTAAGATGCAAGAACTATCTAGCAATAAGCTTAAGATATAAGTCAAACAGCTTGTAATTAATATAAGCCTTTGTGTGATTATTTGGGGCTAAGCAGCTGTGAATGGTCTGGACCTTAGGGATAGACCAGGCCAGAAACTTCCTATACATGACTCCATGTAATCAAAGGAAGAAAACCAAGAGTTCTGGGCTTTGGCCATGGTGCTTTACTGCCATGGAGGCAGCCTCATCTGGGCTTGGAGTCAGCAGCAATATACATACATTCTAGAGGCCCTTGAACCTGCCTGTCCCAGATTCAGCTGGGTTTCTTCAAGTCTTGGTAGCCCACATGAACTGTGGCCTGCTTCAGTTCCTTCCTGTTTCTCTTACTCTGCTACAGGAGTCAAAAAGTTGTTCTTGGATGCCATGAACAGAGCTGCCATGATCTACTGTCTTCCACACATTCTGCATTAGTCAGCCCCACAGTCACATGACCATCCCATGGGTCAGTGTCTCATTGTTCATTCACTGGTCTTTCCTAAATCCCAGGCTCACACTGGAGTCAAGGTAAGTCCTGGACAGTCAGTTACCTGCTAGCTTTGATAAAGTTTAGTTCTTTGGTGGGAAGAGGTCAGCTGGCAGATGAGCCAACCTAGTTGAGCAGGGCTCATCTTTTGGGGGAGCATGTCCTCACCCTCCAAGTGCCCAGGAATGAGCAATGAGAACAAGAGGCACCATGGTATTTCCACTGTTCCTATGTTCCCATGAAGATCAGGGCTCCAACTGCACAGAGCTTGTCTCATGTCCTTGTGTCTGTGTGTCCATATTTATGTCTTCCACATCCACCCGTGAATTGTGTGAGCCACAATAACTAACCAACTGCATAGTCATCACCTTTTCATGCATACTTTGTAATGACTATTTTTGGAAACACTAAAGCTATAATTTCTTTGCATAAGACATAATAATTTTCACACAAGTAGCTGAGGAATTCCCAAATATGTTTGTTTATGTTAAGCTAATTTGTATGTTTATGATACTCAGCCTTGTTTAAGAAACATTTACAGAACGAACATCATTTATTCTTGCATTTGCCTCAGCCCCCCCCCCCCCCAGCACTTTCATGAAGTGAGCATTCACGGACGTTCTGCAGGCCCATTGGTCCTGAACTTCTTGAGTGATGGGGTGTCAGTTGTGCACTATTATGACTCGTTTTATGTGGTGCTGAGAATGAGACTCGGGGCTTCCTGCATGATAGGCAATCACTCTACCAACTCAGCTACATCACATTTTATTTCATTATAGTTTACCCAATATTTGGATTTAAAGAAACATTTCTTGTGAAACATAGCAATAGCAACAATAATAAAACATGCTATCATATGTCTGAATTCACAAAGATGTGATTAATTTGGGGATACAATAAAATGTCAGGGCTCCACTGGTCTCCCTTAGAGATAATTGTCCTCCCTTGCTATATTCTCACTCGCCATCATTGTCCTTTCTCCCTCTTGGCCATTTTTACCATCATCCATCCACTCATCCTATGGCCTTAGGGTTTCTATGTGATGAAACACCATGACCAAAGGCTGCTTGAGAAGGGGAGGGATCTGTTTATTTAGTCTGTTCTGAAGGAAGCCGGGGCAAGAGCTCATGGAGATCAGGAACCTGGAGGCAGGAACAGAAGCAGAAGCTGTGGAAGCGGACTACTTATCGATTTGCTTCTCCTGATTTTCTCAGACTGCTTTTTTGATATAGCATTGAGGACCACTAGCCCAGGGGTGGCACCATCCACAATGAGCTCAAATAATAATAATCACAATACCCTCAAAAAATGCACCACAGTCTTGCCCGCAGGACAGTCTGATAGAGACATTGTTTTTTTTTCAGTTGAGGTTCTGTCTTTCCAAATGACTCTAGCTTGTGTTAAATTGAAAAAAAAAGAATTAATCGGGGCACTCATCTACCCATCCACACACTCATCTATCCATTCACCTACTTATTCATTCTCCCAGGCACCTAGGCTGTGCTGGCTGGAAGGACATTTTGTTGTCAGCAGCACAAGGTGGAGAGGCCCAGCCATGTGACTCTCAGCCGAGTCCAGACCTCTGTGTCCCACATCCCAAGGGAGGAGGTGGGAGCAAACTGCATCCTATTCAACATTAAGGGAAATGCTGCCTGCCTCGAGCTGGAGAGCATTCTTGGACTGAACTTTTTTCAGTGCCCTACATTTAAACAGCTAGAATTATTTTTCAAGCACCATCATATTTAACCTTTAGAAATGATTGGCCTCCTAATGGGGTGTCTGCCTTTGACTGTGCAGCTGGAATGTGACAAGACCTCATTTCTTGGAGCACTTTCCCCCCTGTGTTCTGAGCATAGAAAAACTAAATCCAGCCTGTATAAATCACTCACTGTCCACTTTGTACCCGCCGAGTGTAGGGCAGGGTGTTGGCTGAGGGTGGACCAGGAGGAGATGAAGCTTAGGTGTGACAGTCTTTGACTGTGACCCTGGACCAGCAGGGAAGGTGAGGTGAGATTCCGGGGCAGGAGATCATCCCAGTTATGAATGCATAGGCCTAAGCTGGTCAAGAGGGGCAGGGTCTGGCACTTGAGGCCACTGACGGTCACTGAGGGAAAATGGCTTGTGACATTTGGGCTTAGACCCTTAGGGAGCAAAATATGTATTTAGATATGAGTCAGAGAAAGTCAGGCACCCATTCCATCACCATGGACCATCCCATAGCTGCTCATGGATGTCGAGACTGTGGTTTGAAGCCAGATCAGATAGAAGTAGACCAGTCTGAACACTGAAGTGCTCTGGGATATGGAATCAGCCTAGTCTCCCTGAGAAGATCCCAGCAAAGGCTCTGTCCCCATTCCTGCTGCCTTGACCTGGAAAAACTTGCCTGACATTCACAGGTTTCTTGACCATTCCTGGGGCTCCTGAGTCAGGGAGTGTTTCCTAGAGGTGAGGGATGCTCAGGTGGCAATGGAAATCTGTGTGTGGGCTTGTTAAGCAGTGGACAGACAGCCCAAGAGGTAACAGTTGGAGTGGACTTTTACCTGTTTTGTAGCAGTCACTGGAACCATACAGTACCAGAATCCCCTCAGTTGCACTAGTGGGTTGTACCAGGACATCCCATGAGACCATCAGCTAGAACTCTTATTGGCTGTGATAGCAGGTTATGTTAGGTGTGCCTGTCACATGGGACCCTCAGCTAAAACCTTCATTGGTTATGCTAACAATGCATTATGTCAGATATGTCTGTTGTGTGAGATCCTGAGCTAGAACCCCCATTGACTATGCCAATTCATCCTGTCAAGTATGTGTACCATCCTTTGGGACCTGAGGATTGGCTGTTCTGGATTCTTTTTTTAAAAAAATATTTATTTATTATGTATACAGTATACAGAAGAGGGCATCAAATGTCATTATATATGGTTGTGAGCCACCATGTGGTTGCTGGGAATTGAACTCAATACCTCTGGAAGAATAGTCACTTAACCTCTGAGCCATCTCTCCAGCCTGGCTGTTCTGGATTCTACTTGATTCAGGGTGAGTCTGCTGAGTAGAGCCAAGGCTTGCCAGGGCAGTTAACTAGTCTTTGTGTCTCCAGTTTTCCATTGCCTAGTGGATGAGTAGCTCTTAGGTAGGGGTCAGGTGGTGGAGGGCTGTCTCCTTGCATGTGGTCCAGTTAGACTTCATTGCCTATCTTAATGGAGAGTGACCTTGAAGCCCCATATTAGGAGCTGCAGTTTCTGGCTGGCTCACTTACAATAGGACATTTTTTTCTTTATTATATAACAGCAAAAGAAGGAAAGTGAATGTGATGTGTTAATTTAACTTTCCTGAAAAAAGTATTTGCACAGTGGTTAGGCAATGTTTAAAGACCAGCTGCTCCTCCCTCAGTGGGAAACTGAGCCCAGGGAGGAAGCTGATCCACATTCTCTATTAGTTTCTCTTGGCACACATTGGCCGGGGGTATTCAAAGCCACAGCCTCTCTTTTGGGCACTGGATGTCAACTCAGCAGGTAGCCATCACCTTGCCACTCATGGCAGTAAGATGGCCCTACAGATGTCACATATCTGCAGATATAACAGGTGTTGTCCTCACTGTCATGTGAAGGTGACAAGATGACATGCTCTTTGTAAGGAGGGTCCCATCTCTGCCAGCCAGTGCACACCGTGTGGCTGAACGTCTGCCATGGTGTCTGCTTTTCTGTGTCACCTGTTGCCTTATGATCCCACTGTGATTTTTGCTGTGGTGTCCCTGGCAGTCCTATAGTGACATGCAGAGCACATTGACTAGAGGATTCCTTCCTAAGGCAGCTGTCCCATTTATAACAGATAGGGGACATAGGGACCCTCATTCTCTCTTGTAAAATGTCCCCAGCACCAAGTTGAGGGGAAGAATGTGAGGCCAGCACAGCAGTCAGTGTGACTGGAGCAATGACCTGGGCAGGCTCTTTGGACAGAATGAATTGCTGTGTGCAGCTGCGTTTTGAAGTGCCCAGGGCTGAGTAGGACAATCCTGTTACCAGCAGAGGTAACATGCCATGCTGGCTTGGAGATGCCCCCATACCTGGAAGAGACTGCCTGACCTTCATGGAGACCAGATGATGCAGACAGGAGGCAGTCGCCTTCCGGCCAGTTGGGGCTTCCAGTTCCTTCACACAGGAAGATCAATTTCCTTTGTTTTAAGTTGCTACTGATGTGGGGGGGGGGGAGAACTCTATTTCCCACTGAAAAGATAAGATGCTCTACATCCTACTGAGCATTTGGGAAGAATGGAAAGAAAAAAAATGAAAATGAAATAAGGATAAGCAGGTGAAGATACCCTCCAGAAAAGCCCCAGAGCTGTTCCTGCTGACCCCAAACACTGGTGAAGAATGGTAAGCACACGTGTAGTGCCACTCTGGGATATGTCAGCCCCAGACACTGACTTAGACAATAAATAGGGTCCACTTGAGGGATGAGAGAGGAGAGAGGGTGGGAGGGAGGGAGGGGAGGGAAGAGAGAGAGAGAGAGGGAGAGAGAGAGAGAGAGAGAGAGAGAGAGAGAGAGAGAGAGAGAGAGAGAGATATCCTAGACAGACCGCCCAGGATGAAAGCCCTTATAACCACACACCAAAACAAGGAGATAGGACGGGGAGGCCCAGGGAGAGTCAGTTTTTAAAATCAAAACTGAAACCATGCAAGTGAGCAATACCCAGTGAGAGGCTGGAAGGGAGTAAGTAGATTCCCAGCGGGGGCCTAACAGTCTTCCCCGCACAGGCAACAGTGGGTGTGGAGAAGGGATGGTGGCGCAGTGGAGGAGATGGAGTTCCTGATGCATGCTGTAGTCACTGGGAAACTCCTTACTGACAATGTAAGCTGACTATTGTTCTCCACACACCAGGGGAGGAGACAGTGAGGTGAAGACACAGGTGGTAACCAGGACACAGTAGGACAGAGAGAGTGTAGATGCTGATGCTCAGTCCTGCCTTATCCTCGTGGAATCCATACCTGCCTCCAGTCTGGGACACCTTCCCAGAAGCTTCCATGTGTTTGCACAGCCCTTTCATGCTGCTGGACAAGGGGGATCAGTTTCACCTCAGACCTGCAAGGGAGTCGTGAAGCTGTGTTGACACAGGGGTCATGAGATTCTGGTGTCTGTGCTGTGAGACATGGTTGGCAGTCTCCTTTCCTGGTGTCAAAGTTGTGACTGTTTGTAGCTGGGGAAAGCAGCTGTCTCTTCGTTCTGGATGCTCCCTTTAGGAAGGGTGGTGGCAGTCAGGTGCTTTCTACCTATCCTTGCTGACTATCTTTAGAATTGTCCAAGTCAGCCTGTATGTAGCGGTGTGTGCAGCATCCTTCCCACTCTCTTCCCTCTTTTTTTTCCATTCTTTTCTCTTTCTCAACCTCCTGTTTCTCCTTCCCTCTACAGATGCCTCAGCTGCCCAATCAACCATCATCTCCAGCTCCTGGAGGTCAGGCATGTCTTGTAGATGGCTTTCATCTGACTCCAAGGCTTTGGACAGGCATGGCTTAGGGTCCCTGAAACCTTCACTGCCTGGGTTCCAGTGGTTGTGACTCCTCCACGAGGGAGATTATGTTCTGCTGCACTTCCTTGAGTGAGGGATAGACATAGATTACGGGTGTCTGATGGACTCTTAGCCCTCAAGCGACCCTTTGTATATACTCAGAACACAGTTCTTGTCCTTCTGAGCCCCTAAATGTTTCCTGCAAACAGCCATGAGGTCTATGACATGTGGGTGCCTCCATGGAGTCATAACCAGATCCAGACTGTCTGGGGCTGTAGGGTGAGGTCTGGAAAGCTGCCTCAAGAATTTTGGGAGCCCAGAGCTGCTGCTTCTTCATCATATGTAATGCATGAGGCAGGAGGATGATTTTGAACAAGGTTTTTGGCAGGTCAGTTTCATTTATTTCATTCCCTCTAAGTAGGTCCTTCCAGTGAGAGCCTCTGCAAGGACATTCTGACAGACTCAAGGGTGGATATGAACACCTCAGGCTCTCTTCTACTGTGGGCTATGACAGAAGATGTTAGAGCCTCTATAGATAACCCGTGTGTGAACACTGGGGCCCATGGCAAAGTCCTGTGTATGAGCCAGTCCTACGAGCTTACACTCCTGGGCCTGCGGCTTCAATACTGCCCTCCCTAAGCCTGGCTCTGATTGGTCCCAAGATGCTGAGCTTGAACAGACTAGCATGTGCCTTCAGACTCCGAGGATGCTGGAGGGAGGGTACAGAAAATGTTGGCTGCTGTACAGATTTTGGAGACATTTTGCTTCCTGAAGTTCCTGGGATCTTATCTGTAATAAATGCTTCTCCCTCCCAGGGTGTGACTTCAGCCTGTGCAGAGGATAGATCTCAGACTATTTACCGTGGGGTCTGCTGTCCCTCTGCACTTCCGTGTAGGGCACATTCATCTATGGTGCCTGTGTGGCCAGCTCATGATGGAGCTGGATAGTGTCTACTCACTGCCCTTTCTCTACGATCCTCCCTATGAAGATGCTCTGTCTGCTCATGCTGGCTTGTAACAGCCTCTGTCCCCCTGCTGTGGCCAGCAGACAGCTATGGACCTCAGCATAACTAAATAGGTCCCTCCAGAGAACAAATCTCTTACCAGCTCTGTATGTTACACCAGAAGTAGCCTGTTGGGTGGGGTTTCCTGCATTCTGTGCTTGGTCTTTGGGTTCCTGTGCTTTGTTCAGACTTAGATTATGTTCTTCTTTGGGCAGAGTCACCAACCATGCCTCTAACTTCTCACAGAGGTTCTTGGAAGAACATGAAGGCTTCTATGGAATACCAGGTGCTATTGTCCCCTAAGTCTGCCTTCTGTGTAGACACTCAGCCACATAGTGGTATGCCCACGTCTGACCAAAACCTGTGTTGGATCACAGGATCATGAGGTTCTCCCTTCTCAGTTTGTCCCATCTGACTAACCTCCCAGAGTCCCAGTTCCTCCAAAAGGGGATAAAGTCTTCATCAGCTTGTGCTAGGCTAGTCTTAGTGTCTTCAAGCCCCTAAAATTTTAGCTTCCAGCCTGGTTAGATGTTATCTTGGGGCTCCTCTGAGACTCTGTAGTCTTTGGCTCAATGCCAGCTAGGTTGTCCAAGCATCCAGCTAAGACTCACATCTCAACAAATGAAGCATCACTCTCTATACTGTTTCATGCAGGATGAAGGGGACTTACACAGTGACTCTTGTCACTGGCATGGTCCCCAAGGCAGTCAGAACCTCAGGACCAGTAAATGCCTTCAAATATAGGGCAATATAGGTATTCCAGGAGGTAGTGGTAAGCACAGGTCTCCACAAACAACCTTTTCTGGTCCCAGAGGAGAACCAAAACAACTGGAGTCTCACTGCAGGCTGGCAGAACCACTCTGCCTTGAGACCCTTTAGGAGTATCACACTGCAGGGAGCCTAATTAGATGGGCACAGTCCAGGCTGCTGGAAAGAGCTCGTCCGTCTTATTTTACCATGGTCACACATTGGATCCATTGAAGAAGGCTCACACATAGCACAAAGGGCAGAGCCTGCATCTCATATTGCTGACTCTGCTAGAGCAGGGAGGTCTATGAAGCTGCTGGTGGGCTACTCTCCCGTCAGGTGTCTGTGTGAGTTGGGATGGTGCTAGTGCCTGAAGCTCCAGGAGAAGTAGGGTAGGACTTGGCCACACCCCACACCACATAGCCTTCTTAGAGTCTTCCTTGCTTCAGCTACATGCTAGTGCCTGTATGCAGACAGTTATGGACTGGCACATGGTAGTTTGTACAGTAAGCAACTGTGAGTCATAGCAGACTCTGGGATGAAGCCCCTTGCTTCACAGACCAGCCTTGAGGCAGATGACTGGGAGCTCAGGAATGTCCAGGTTACCAGTGAAGGTCACAAGACAGACAGAGCAGAACACCACGATCAGGTTCTGACCCCATTCCCTGTTTTCTCTGATCTCACTGCCGTGGTTCTACCAGGAACATAGCACATGGCAGTGACCCATAGATTGCACAGTGTTTCAGAACTTTGGTAAATCCATTTTTCAGCCCTAAGAAGGAGCTACTGAACCACACCTCAGGGCACTGCCACTAGCTAGGGGGGAACTATACGGATCTGAACTGGTGCAGCTCAGATGCTGTCCCACATCATGCTGGGTGTGCCCAAGGGTGAAAAGTCATCCAACTATGACTGTCACCGAGGAGACACCATACTCTGGTGTTGCTGGGTGCTGGCTCAGTCGGTTTTGTATTTTAAAGAATTTATGAGTAGAGACTTTGGAGAATTCCTGTCTTTGGCTTGAGGCTTTAACAGCTCCCTGTCCCTATTGCTTCAGCCCCATAGGCCTTCCTGAGAATCGTGATAGAAGAGTCCTCAGCAGGACCCATGTCACCAGTAGGTTGCAGAGGCCTCAGTGGCAAGCAGGACCACAAGATCCAATCTCTACCTCCCAGACCATCCCTTGTTCATAAATAATGGGAACAGCATGGATGGTTCGCCTTTGCCTCTAGGACACCCAGCACCAGCTGGTCTGACCCTCTGAGGACATAGAAGATGGGTAAGAAGCTGTGGGAACTAGTTCAGCCCCTGTTGGCCTTGGCTGGACCTGTGTCCCACCCACAGCCAGGGTTTCCTGAGTCCTGTGGGCCATTACAGCTTTGTTCGGTGTGGCATTGGGCCTGGCTGTGTCCACACCACAGCCCTGGTGACCTTTGAGGCCCTACCAATGTTTTTGTAACTTTTTTTTAATAAGCTTACTTCCCACTGCTCATGGGCACAATCCAAGCAGTAAGCCTCTATTGGACAGACAACTGTTCTGGAAGCTGCCGCTGTTTGTAACCCATGTGGGACCCAGGTTTTCACACTGGCTGTGAGCCTTGGCTGCATGTTAATCACATGTCCTGCAGGCAGCATCACTCTGGGGCTGAGCAGGGCTTTGTCAGCTTCTGTGGGAAAACCGACTGGGTGAGAGTGACTTGAAATAACCTTGCTCTAATTCAGTATGCATACTTATGCTGACAATTTCTTAAGAGGAGAATGATTTGGTTCCTTCCCAAATCTGCATTTAAATGAAGAGATAACTCATTCATCCTGGCACTCAGCACACCAGGCAGCCACTGAGGCTATGACGAGACAGCTGCTGAATCAGCCCCCGACCTGCTGTGGACTGTGTCTAAGGCATGGCTCCTGCTTAGGGCCGGCTATACTTCTAAGCCAGTGTAGACTCAGTAGCATGTATGGCAGGTAGGACACCATGATCAAATGACTGAGAACAGGTTGATGTCTATGCACTCAGGCTGTCCAGAAAGTTTCTGGTGTGGCTCAGTGTTCTCCGCACCACTAGGGAGACATGGAGCTCTATGTCCGGTAGGATGACTCCAGACCTTAGAACCTCTGGGTCCCACATCAAGACACCTCAGTGTCCCACTGTTTCTGGCTATGCTAGACTGATCAGTTACCTTGACCCTGGCCTTCGCTGGACAGTGTTTTCTGTCTGAGTGGAAAGGCATAGGTGCACCAGAGAACCAGACTCAGGGGCTGTAATGGTCTGGCTTACTGGTCTCCCTTCACTTGTCTATCATGACCCAGAGAACATCCTGAACTCCCATCCTTTCTCCCTGCTTAGTTACCTGGATGGATAGCTTGCCTGGGGCGTGGTCTCTAGGTGAGTGTGTTCTGTTAATAACGGGTGATCTGTTGGTGAGATGGTCTCTCAGAGGGTTTGGTCATTTGGAGGGGTGCTCCTTCAGAAGCAGTGGTATCTTAGTGGGGCTGTCTCTCTGAATTTTGCTAGTGTGGTTTGTAAGTTACCTGTGTCTACAGGAAGAGCTCCAGCTGTCATCCAAAGGCTTCTAACTGTCACCTCTTGCCACTACCCATTTACTGAGCCAAAGAACAGAACAATGATAGAGCCATCATGGGCCTTTGGAGCACAGGAAGAAAAGCCACCTCTATCTCATGACAATGTAGGTCCTGGGAAGTACCTCAGAAAAGCCTGGCTAGTGAGCTGTAGTGGAATTATATTGGTCTGTTATAAATATTTGTCCCTCCTACTAATTCAATAAAAAGCTGATTGGCCAGAGGCAGACAGGAAGTGTGGGCAGGGCTACCAGACTAAGAAAACTGGGAACATCTCACAGCAGAGTAGAGATGCCAGAAAGATGCAGCAGAGGCATGACGATGAGATGGCAGCGGATGCAGAGGAAAGAAGCTGAAATGCTGCTGAGAAAATGTATGGAGCCACATGGTGAACAAGATAAGAAACATACATTAGTTTAAGGGTAAAGAGCTAGCAAGCTATATGCCTGGGCCCCAGGTCAATCAGCGTAAAATTAACACAAGCATCTGTGTGATTATTTGAGCTTAAGCGGCAGTGGGGCTGAGAGTGGGTCCAAATCTCAAAGCTAGGCCAGAAAGGCCAGCCAGAAACCACATGTAACAGTGAGCTACTGTGCTCTTGGCTGGGTTGTGGTATCTGGTGGCCATAAGGCTAGAAGGGAACTGAACCTAGCCTGTCCCCATTGAGACTCTTACCTATCTTACACAGAGATATCTCAACAGGACAAAGCTCCCCCCACCTCCTAAGCTTAGATGTTGTTTACCCACAGACATGCCTAGTGTGAACACTACAAAATGGCTCTCTACCTCAGGCCAGGCTATGCCCTTTGCACCTCATACCTGGCCTCAAAGCCACCAGTGTTTCAGGAAGAAGACTTGGGATCTATGGGGAAAGTGGATGTTCAAAACTCTAGAAGGGTGCTTAAGCACATGGGCCCTGATGTAAACCCAAACCTGCCTTACAGAGAGATCTTTTAAGAGTATACAGACATGTGAGAGACCACCCACCACTCAGAGATAGATTATACCCTTAAAGAAACTACCCCCCACTGAAAGAGCCTTCACTGAAATGCTACCTCACTAATGGAACATTTACCACTTTGAAAGCTCACTCTCCCCCAATCCCTGGCCAAGAGCATAGTAACTCACTAGGCAGACATTCTTGAGGTACTCCCAAGACCCTATATATTGTCATGAGATGGAGGTGCCTCTTCTACCTATGCCCCCAAGACCCATGATGGCTCCATCATTGGCCTGGTGTTTGTCTGTGGAATATTCTTCTCTTGTAAAGGAAATGGGTGGTGGCAATAGGTGACAGTGAGAAGGCTGTGGATGACAGCTGGGGCTCTTCCTGTAGGCACAGATGGCCACTGTGCTATCAGAATTCAGAAGCTCAGAGACAACCGCTCAGGCCTGATAAAAGTAGGTAAAGATTTTTATTCAAGTACCCAAGATCGGTGGTGGGGTGGGTAATCACCATAGTCCAACGTGTAGTGAGGGGCCTGCAGCCCAGCTCTTGCCTGCCTTGGATACCTGTTCCATATGAGGTCCAGATGCTGAATCCAGGAGCCAAATCTCATCCCATGGCTTCCATGGCAGGTTCCTCAAGACACCAGGCCTGCCTATTCCCTGTCTCTCTTCCTAAGCCAGTATAACAGAGCCAGGGGCATCTTTACCCCAAGGATGGCTTGTCCTTGTGAATTACAGTTCTTCACATTTTTCTTCCATAAGGACTTAGACCAAATTTAGCCACCAGCACCAGTTGCCAGCTCTTCCTGTCCATAATTCACAGCTGCCAGCTGCTGAGATCTGAGGCAATTAGCAGAGACCGGTGCCTAATTTAACATGGTGGGACCAGTAGGTGATGTGTGTTGGCCATTAAGACAATGGACATAAAGTGCTGGAGGCTGAAAAAGCCTGGGCCTCCAAAGGCAAAGAAGTGGGCTTATTTGTCATTATGGCTGGAGAGTCATGTCTCTGGTTGCCCCTGGATCCCCAAGCCCAGGCAGCTAAGATGAGGGAGGTTCTGTTTGGGCCCAAGGAGGGAAGCAGAGCCCCCAGCTCAAGCACCTTGGGTCTACTGTACTATGCCAGTGTTCCCATGAGATGGTTCTCATCTCCTCTACCTGCTGTTGAACTCTTTTGGACAGGTGAGGTATGTGTCTTACAGCCTCCTGGGCACCCATAGCTAGGAAAAACAGCTGAACCCAACTTGGAATAGTGCTGCTTTCTAGGATACGTAGGACACCTCAAGGTAGACACCAGGCTTCTCATCTGGCTTATGCCTCCCTGATAGAGGCTTTGACATGATTCCATGGGCTCTAGAAGGTAATGCAGCAGAGACTTTGGGGCAAGTGGAAGACAGACCACAGTGCAGGTGAAAGGTTTCTGGCTAGGTGAAGGTATAGCCAGTGTTGCCTTAGTGACTCTCCTGCCTTATCACCCAGCTGTTGGCAGAACTGGATTACCTCCTGAAGGGGGAAGAGATATGAACTCAGTGTCTCTGCAGAACAGAAGGAAACACTCCAACTTCTTCCTTTCTCTTGGCTCCCAGGGAGCTCATGGCTGAATTAAGACTCATTTGATTTGTGAACTAACTGACGTCCTTTTGAATCCACATTTTTTTTGTATGTGTGTGTATACTTGTGTTTGGGTATGTGTGCATGAGTGTGTGTGTGTGTGTGTGTGTAGGTCAGATGACAACCTCAGGTGTTGCAACTCGGAAATTTTTTACCTCATTTTTTGAGACAGGGTCTATTATTGGCCAATCAGCCAGGATAGCTGGCTAGGGATCCTCCTGTCCTGTCTCAACCTCCCCAGGGCTAGGATTACAAGTATGCACCACCATGCCAGGCAATCTTTTCTCAAGACAGCATTTCTTTGTGCAACAGTCCTGGCTATTCTGAAACTTACTCTGGAAACCAGGCTGGCCTCCTGTATCTGCCTCCCGAGTGCTAGGATCAAAGGTGTGTTCGGCCACTGCTACCACCTGGAATGCTAGGCATTTTTATGTGGGTTCTGTAGATCAAACTTAAATCCTTGTCCTTGTACAACAAACACTGCACCAACTGAACCATTTCCCCAACCTCCAGATTTTTATATCTATTTTAATGTCTAAATCTATACATATAAGCAATGTTAAGCCAACTCAAAACTCATCAAGCCAGCAGAATAGATGTAACATTTATAAAATAGAAAACTGATTTTTCAGGATGGGGGAGTAACTTTCCCACAGGATCCTAACCCACTCTCTCACATGGATTCTCCCTCACATGGATTCTTGCAAATCCAAAGAACCCTTGGATGCATGTTCAGAACGAGCCAAGCAAAAACTGCCTCTCAGAGGCTAGCTCTGGCCCCATGTGGCCCTCACTGGTCCACTGCTCCTCTGTCAGCTTCAGGTAGCATCCTGTGGGAGACAGACAGCAGCCTTCTATCAGCCATGTTGCTTAGGAGCCACATTAACCCTTTCACAGGCTGCTCATGGAGCCCCGCCTAGGGGCCATCTTGGGAGGGGTCACTGTGAAACAGTTGGCCAGCAAGTCCTTCTGCTTCTTTACTGCTACTTTCTAACTGCAGGAATGGGGTCTTTCCATGCATCCTGATTCCTCAGTAGATACAGTCTCCAAGGGGCCTCAGCTTCAGCTTTCTCCTGAGAGAGGAACTATAGATCCAAACTACTGATTGTTTCTGGAGAACCAGCAGCCTCCAGCATGTGGTCACAGTGACAGCGGTGTGGTCAATGCTGTGTGTTGATCTTGAGCTCTGTCCCTCCAGCTGAATGTCTGTGAAGAAGAAACAGAGCTGATAGTGTTGAAAGTCACCTTAAATATCAGATCCACCTTAAGTATTGTTCACACTGGGCCCAGTCTAGTCTGGGCCTCAGATTTCTAGCTCAGAAGAAACTAAGAGATTCTGGTTCTTACTGGTGGATGAAGGTGCAGGTTCCATGGTTAAGGAAAACTAGAGAGAAATAAAACCTATGTGCTTGGCCTGATGAGGCTGCAATGTCTTCTGAGGAAGCCTGGGTTTAGGCTGCTGTTCTGTGCTTGGGTAATGTGTGGGGTCAGGGCAGGAGGCAGGCTATGGAAAAGCCAGGACCCATGGGGACAGTGAATACATCTAGCTGTGCTTTTCTTCAGCCCAGGCTTGGAAGGAAACTGTAAGCAGAGAGAACCTGGGGCCTCTGGGGAATGATACCCCTGATACCTGCTACATTCATAGATCAAATTAAAAAAAAATGTTACTTTTTCTGGCCTATGGAATCAAAGAAAACCTCACACTGATGAAGGTAGAAAAGGCCAAATATATATTTATTTTTTTGGTGTCTGTAAACTGATTTTCTAATGAATCGACTTTCAATTAGTTTAAACTCAGAGCTACCTATCAGATTTGTGAAGCACATCTGACTGCCTGTAAAAGTTTCTGCACAGATCATGAATGTTCTGAAGTAACCAACAGGTTTAGTTCTCTGATGAGTTCGTAGTATAATGGCTACTGGGATGTGTGGCCTCGTTGGAGGAAGTAGGCTCCTGAGGGTGTGTCCTTAGACGTAGTGTCTTGTCCTGGCTCTCTCCTCTGTGCCTTTCCTGTCTGCTTTCTCCACATGCTCCCCTCACTGTGATGTTCCTTCCATATTAAGCATTACCACAGACTGAACTCTACGAAACTGGGAGTTAAGTTAACACCTTCTCTTAAATTGTTCTCTTAGGTATCTGGCCACAATGATGCAAGAGTAACTTAAACAGCTGGTGTGATCATGGTGGGGGCATCGGAGCTCTGTACAGGGTGCTTCCATACCAAGTGACAAGTCAAGAGGATTCCAATATTATCAGTGTATTTATGGGGGACAGTCAGCCCAGCATGAGGCATTGTGTATTATCTCCCACAGTTCTGTTTGTGAGTGATAGAGTGGGACCTATAGCTGATGCTACTCCGGAGCAAAGGCGCCCATTGAGGCAGGGCTTCTCCTCACCCACTTCTGGGGCAGTGATTACATGTGGGATGTGGGAGACAGAGCAGGATTTCCTCTGCACAGGGAGTACCTTGGGTCCAGAATACTATTAAATGGAGGTGATCAAGCCTGAAGTACAGGACCAGGGGCAGAGGGAAACTCTTTGCCGACCCATGAAGCATCAGCATCTGGTCTCTGCTCAGGAATTTCAGACTTTAGATGATAAGATCTCAGTGCAGTTGCCTTCTCCTATCAGGGAGCACACGATGGACTCGGGATCATTTCTCTAGAGGAGAAAAGCCTAGGAAGAATGTGGTTGATGTCTCCACAGAACAAGCAGGAGGGGGTGGTCTCTGTTGTGGCTTCACATCACCTTGGAGCCTGAAGCCCAAGTACCCACTTCATTGGCCATATTGGCTCATTCTCTGCACTCAGAGCCCACAGATGCTGGTTCCTATTGTATTGGCATGACAGGACATGTCCAGTGCTGACAGAACCATGGTCACTGCCCAAGAGCTTAAAATCCATATACTGCTTGTAAGTCAAAATCTCACTGATGAATGACTATCTATAGATTTCAATATTATTCTCACATTGCTAAAGTACTTTTACACACTATGTCCACATGTGTGTGTGTGTGAGTGTGTGTGTGAGAGAGAGAGAGAGAGAGAGAGAGAGAGAGAGAGAGAGAGAAAGAGAGAGAGAGAAAGAGAGAGAGAGAAAGAGAGAGAGAGAAAGAGAGAGAGAGAGAAAGAGAGAGAGAACTGTACAGATCATACTCAGAGACACATGTTAGATACAAACTGACAGAGCCACAAATGACTGAGCCCCTGTCCTGGGAATGGAGTGAGGTGACGTCATGGACACAGCTTCTCTTGAAGGTCAAACTGAGTTTGCAGGAACTTAATTGTACAATTGGTCTTTTCTTGTGAAGGAAACACTTTTAGGTACATCCTGGCCATTTGTTGGTTGTACATTAAAACGCAGATTTGAATAAGCATCTCATAGAAAACACATGGGTCCCTCTGACTATCTGGCTGAGGTGCGTAAGCCCTCTGTAGTCTTTGCTATAGACAATATGCAGAAGCTCTCTAGGCGTCTCAAAGCTGGACAAGTCCAGGAGGAGATCATAGCCCTCAGGTGCCCAGAAACCTGGAGGGGATACCTGGAGAGGACTTCTGGAGGTGACCTTTTTGGCTCATCTCCCAGGCAGCGAATATGATCCCTAGGGTAGATTTGCTTGGAGCTACCCACTATGTTGACTTATTTGCACAGTGGCACACGATCAGTATTCATGCTGCACTCGGCTGCAAATCCCATTAGTCTTGGCGTTGAACAACAATGCTCACAAGACTGTTAAAAAATTAATTTCAAGTTTCCTTCCAGCTTGCACTTAGTCTGCCAAAGCAGTTTTCACTTGAAGATGCACTTCCCATTGAAAAAGCAAAACCATAAAAGCCAAAAAGCTAAATTTACCTGTGTGGCCAGAATACAGAGCAGAGCTGCCTGAGAATGCAGCTAACTGAGTCGAGCAGGTGGAGGTGGGCAGCAAGCAGAATGGATGCCCATTTGGGCAACTGAGATTTATACACTCAGGATTGCTAAGCACAATCCTATTTGGAAACAAATGGTGAATTTAATTAGTGAACACTAATCAGAAGTTTATGAGTAGAATCAGTTAACTGGTCTGGCCAGCTTTGAAGTTACTTTGTTCTGGGTTAGAGCAGGGAAGGAGCCCTAACCCTTTAGGCTCTTGGCCATCGTGCACAGAGGACCACACTGAAGACTGGAGGTTGTCCCCTGTCTCTGGGCAGGGCAGAACAAAGATCTTCAGCTCAAAGGACTGTACTCTCTCCAAACTTGAAGAGTCATGAGATGCTTCTAGGATTGACCTGCCTTGGGAACCTGAAGTAGAGTTGCAAAACAGTGTAGCACCATCAATATGAATTTTAGAGTGGATAACACAGACACTCTTCAGAGTTTTGGAAACCAAATCCACATAGTAACAATGCATTGGTCAATGACTATCTCTAACTGAAAAGAGTCTTCCAGAAATGCCTGAGGGGTTTTCTGAGATTATAATGAGGGTTCTATGTAGTTGGGCTGGACATAGATGAGCCCCAGGCTTCCCAGCTTATACCTCACAGCTGTTATTTATTTTTTTTCCCAGCAATATTAAAGTCTAAAGATGTTTGTTGACTCTAGATTGGCCACCCAGCAAGCAAAGTGCATGGGAGACTAGGTTTTACTATGACCCGAGTCACTACTATGATATGATATGATGTGATATGATATGATATGATATGATATGATATGATATGATATGATATGATATGATATGTGCCCCGTGGCAGGCAGGGGCTCTGAGAATAAATCTAGCAATCAAGGATACAGAAGCAGGACCACATGTATTCCATCAGAACAGAATGCACTGGCTGGAGCATAAGGACTGATGTGCAGGAAATCTGTCTAGAGACAAACTCTCTGTGAACTGCTTATGGAAAGTAGACAGTTCACAGAAGCACTTTTGGGGTGCATCCCTAATATATTAGCACAGTGCTGTGACAGCATCACTTAGGATCTCACGGCAGCAGTCTGGCCAGCTTCCCCTGCTGCTTCTGTTTCTCATTCAGACCCTCGGCTGAACTTTATTTTTCTTTTGTGTGTGCACTATGTCTGTGTGAGGATATGTACACACGAGCACAGTTATCCCCTGGAGATGGAGTTACAGATGGCTGTGGTCTGCAGCATGGGCGTTGGGAACCAAACTTTGATCCTCTGGAAAGGTATATGCTCCTAACTGTCAAGCTACCTTTCAGGCCCCCTGTATTGGTTTCGTTGACTCTGCTCCTTCTCTAGCACCCACCTCTGCAAGCTCAGATCACACTGTCTCATCACGGGAGCTGCCAGTAGGCAGTGCTTGGATGTTGTACAGGTGGGAGACCAGTCTCTATTAGCCTCTGAGATTGTCTCATGAGTAAAGTTAAAATATCCCCAGGCAAGAAAATACCCGTTTCTCATTATGAAAGTCACTACTGGGAGACTTACTTCATCCACTAAAAGTTTGCATTGGGATAAAAGGGGTTTGCTTTGGGATAAACTTTGGATAACCCATTCCCTTCAGCCTCCGAATTTCTCTTTACCCTTGGTTCCAGATGCTGGGCTCTTCTTTCATTGACTTTGGATGCCCTGCCTTGCCCTGGGCCCAGAGCAATCAGCCCACTAGTTGACTTGGTGGGGACCACCTGGCTATGTGCAAGCTTTAACAAGTGGATACACCTTCTCTGGGAGAAACTGCAGAAACCAGCAGAGCCTCCTGAGAGGTCTGGCCTTGCTCACAGGCATTACACTCAGGTACACTGGGAGCCTCAGAGAAGCACAGGTCCACTGAGGCCCAGAAACAAGAAACAGTCCTGCTTGAGGCCTCCCTCTGTGAAGCAGCCCCATCCTGTGTAACCAGCTGGGTCTGTGAGTGAATGATGAACATGAGCTGCAAATCCCAACTAGGTTCCTTAACTCAGGGTTTTGGTGCCATTTGCCACCCCAACAAAGTCCTTAGGCAAACCTTGACACACACACACACACACACACACACACACACACACACACACACACACACCGCCACCTCCCTACCTCTAATGGAAACTGAAGTCCAAACGCTGTCTTCAGGTGTCATGCCCTGGGAACCTTCTGGGAGGAGATGGGATGGCAGAGTGAAGGCCTCCAGGATAATGCTCCTTAAGGCTAACCAGAGCAGAGGGGATGATGGTGTCATTAGTCAGCATACCACTTAGACACTTCTGTTTGAAGAGAAGAAAACACGTTTTGGGGTGACCCTAACCCTCTAGCTTCATCCTCTATATGGATGCAGACTTAGCCTTTCAGTGGGGGACATGGGGTAGGTTTAGCTTATCGCAAATAATAATTTTTTCTCATACCTGTCCTCGGTTACCTGACTTCTGGAGCTGAGAGGCATAGAGACAGGGGCCACAGCAGGTCTGCGAAGTCTCTGATGCCTCATTGTTGACCTGAGGTCTCCTGGGCCCATGTTAGAAGGTCTGTCCCCAGTAAAGGAGTGTGCACTGGATAGGGGTTCTGGCCAGAGAAGACTCAGCATGTGGTCACTCTTCACAAACACAGAGGACAACAGAGGTCAAGATGACCCCAGGAACAAGCTGACCTCTACAGCAGGGGCATCCACAGGATCTGTGACACTGTTGTTTCCTTGGCTTAGTGAGGAAGGCAGCACTCTTCTGATTCTGGGCTCTGGGTTGCCATGTTTACCACTCTTTCCCCCAAGTACCAAACCAGTGGCCACTCTGGACAGGGGTTGGTAGACTGTGGGTATCTGTGTCCTTGAGCCCTTGCTGTGAGGCCTGGCCTTCAGATTGAGAAGACAGTTTTCCTAGTCCCAGAGGGGTCCAAATGGGGCAGCCATGGTTAATCACCAGACACAAATAGCTCATTTAAAAAATTAATCACACCAGGACGATCTGATTCATTATTCAGCACTCGAGTGGTGTGCACAGAATTCGTAACAATCTGTCAAACTAGAGATAAATGACCCAGGACCACTGGCTCTGCATTCTATGTCCCTTCCCTCACAATAGGCTCTTGAGGTTTCTTGTCATGTTTCAGCTTGACACAGGCTTTGTTGGATTCTGGAGAATCAAGGAGGCCAGATTCCTTCAACTTGGGTGGCTAGTCTGCCAAATGAGCCCTAAGAGACAGACCAAGAGGTGCCTAGTACTTCTGTCCTATCAAATGCATAGATGGCCTGGATGAGGAGGCGGCTCAGTCAATGGAGTGCTTGCTTTGCAAGCCCAGGTACCTGAGTTCAGTACCAGAACCCATTTAAAATAAAACCAAAGCCAACCTTCCAAAATGGACATGGTAGCTTGTATTTGTAATTCCAACACTGGGAGATGGAGACGGTTCACTAACCAGAAAGCTCTTCTTACTCGGCAATTTCCAGATGATCAGTGGAGAAACTGTCTCAAAAAACAAGGTGAGCAGAACGTGACAGATGACACTTGAGGCTGTTCTCTGATTTTCACAAACATGTTTATATGTGCATCTGCTCATACGTGTTCACCTGCATATGCATGTGTATGCACAAAGCCATGTGTGAGCGCGCGCGCGCACGCGCGCGCGCACACACACACACACACACACACACACACACACACACACACACACACACACACACCTCTTCCTTGTCCAGGGTGAGGGCTGCTTACTCTGTGTTTGGAAAGGATTCCTGTTCCTTCTCCACAGAGAAACCTCTTTCCCCTCCCCCCCATCCCCCTCCCCCATAGGAAGGGCTTCTTCCCTGACTTGCCTGAGGCACACTTACCATTTGCTCCACTGGTTTTTATTTTATTTTTCCTCTCTCTCAGAATGATGTTTATGTACATTCCAGCTCTGACTAGTAACTAGACCCTTGTAAGAGCTGGACAGAAATGGAGTCCTTGCCAGATCCTTCTTACTACCTCCCCCTTCCCAAAAGTGGCCTCCTCAGCTGCTCCACCAAGAGTACCTCCATCCTCTGACAGCACAGGCTGTTTGAGACCCTCCATCTGCCAACTGTGAGCTCTGGGTGCAGCCCTGTCCTGTTCCTGCAGGGACTCAGATGGCTGCAGGAAAGGAGAGATGTCATCTGGTGAAACAAAGGTCAAAGCCAAGGCTGTTTGCTGATGCACAGATGGAGACCTGATGGCACAGAGGCCACTTCTCTCCGTGGTCTACCATTTTGTTTCTCCTGTACTTCACTGTGAATATTATTCCTTTAAGGTTAAAAATCATACTACAGGTAACAGCAGAGCTGCAAAGAAGTAAAACTTATGCTTCTGCCAGATGTGGTGATGCACTCTTTTAATGTCATGACTCTGGAGGCAGAGGTAAATGGTTCTCTGTGAGATCAAGGCCAACCTGATCTATATAACAAGTTCCAGGCTAGCCAGAGCTACACAGTGAAATCCCGTTTTTGTTTTTTAAAAACCTATGTATACACACACACACACACACACACACACACACACACACACGATTCATCAAAAAATCCCAGCCTGATCTGGCCAGAAAGTAGCTGGTGCTGAAGGGATTAGAGTCAGGTTTAGGGTCAGGGTCAGGTCAGGGTCAAGGTTAGGGGTTAGGGTTAGGGCTAGGGTTATGGATAGTCAAGCCAAGTTGGTGGACAGCTCATCCCTGGGACTGTGGAGGGAAATTATGTCACAACTTTGAGCGTCTGCAGATCTCAGGTCAGGTAGCTGGACAGAGCTGCATCTCCTCACCACCCGACTGTAGAATGTTTGCTCCAGTTGTTTACTTAGGAAAGAACTTTCTCACTATAAGTCTCCCTGCTATGTTGTCCACACGGAGTCGGGCTGCAGCGTGTGCCCTGCTGCAAATCCCTTCTATAGTCAGACACCTGCCACACAGTGGCTGCCCAAAGTTCAAGGCTGAGTCATGAACTACCCCACTTGGAACGTGCCTGCAGGAGCTAGATTTAGACGACGCACACTTCCAAAGACCAAGTACTTGTCAAAGAACTGGAAGACTTTCTGAAGAGATGGTTAAAAGCCATCTAATCTCCACATGGATTTTATCTAAGGTGTGTGTGTGTGTGTGTGTGTGTGTGTGTGTGTGTGTGTGTGTGTAACTTGGGGAGGTCAGTTCTCTGCTCACACTATGTGATGATCAGGATCATCAGGTCATCAGTCTTGGCTGCCAGCACCTTTACCTGCTGATCAATCTCACCAGCTCTCAAATGGCTTTTGTTGAGCTAGTCTTGCAGAAGAGACTCAATCTAAATGTTAATGTTTGCATTCTTGGTGTTTGTTGGACTGGAAACTTTGAGGATCTGGGCTTGTGGTAGCAACATCTTAAAGCCCAGAGGGGTGACCTTTGATTTTGAACTCCATGTGAAGCAAACTATCCTCTCTCTGCAGCCTGAAGATGGCTTCTGGAAGCTGCAGTTATAAATCCACAGGGCAGAGGGACCACAAGCCACAGAGCGCTTGAGCTGTGGGCGTGTGGGCACAGGTGCATGTGGTTTGGCATTTTCTTCAAGCTTCATCTTGGCTGCAGCATCCTTTCTTCCCACAAAAGCCTGGGCAGAACTCTGAGATTCCTGTTGCTTCCGCATCTTGCCTGACAATTCCCCATGGGAAGTGCTTCATTTTAAAATTCGGAGCAGGCTGTTTTCATTCTCGCCCCCATAGATGAGAAGCTGCTGCCCTCGAGTGGGCACCTGGGACATGGAGCAGGCGTGTGATGGGGCAGCTGACCATATCCAGTCACTTGCTACAGGGTTATGCCTGGCTCTCACTGCAAGCTGTGGCTCTGTGCACAGCTTAACACAGGACACACCTGGCCTGAGCCTCCAGCCTCCAGCTGCAGCACAGAGGCATAGCGTAGTTCAAGGCCATGCATACACTGCACAGGGTCTATGGCTGAGCCCCTAGATTGTACAAGACTTATAGATGGGATCCCAATGTGGGAGATGGAGGCTCCATGGGGCTGAGGAACAGTGACCACATTCTGCTTACACACATCTCACAGGTGTTTGAATTGGGATCCTAGGAAAGCAGATGTACCTTTCTTTTCTGACCCATAAGTGGGTCCAGATCAGCACCTTCATTATCCTTCATCTCTTCCAAGAGAGGCTATGGAGTCACACCAGGCTACTTCTTCCTCTACAACCTTGCTATGAATAGAGAACTTAAGGCAACCAAGACAGGAGAATGGCTGGGCTGGGCCCGAGACAGAAGGCCCCAGGGACATTACGGGAAGATCCACTCTTCTATAGTACTGTCTTAGTTCTCTTCTGCTGCACAAGGCCAGAGCTTCCAGAATTCTTGGCCAATATGAGCTTCCAGAGTTCTGGACTGTTCTATTGAGCCACTTCCTACCCAGTCATCCGGCATGCCTCCTCCTTGTGTTGTTCTGCACTGGACCTAGCTAGTCCCTCAGTTATCTTCCCTTTGGTCTGTGAGCAACTTCAGCTATCCCTCACAGCACTCTGTCTCCTGCATCCCTGCGTGTGTCCCAAGTTCTAGGATATAGCCTTTCTGCTATTTACGAGGGGCTGGCACAGACTCTTCAGATCAGTTCCAGGGCCAGTTGATCAACTGATGACCGACATTATCAGGCACTTCCACCTGCCAGGCTGGTTTGGGTGCTGGGAATGTTTCTTGCCTCTAGGTTTTGTGTTACAATTTGGATGTAAAATATTACTCCAGAGCTCACGTGCTGAAGGCCTGGTCCTAGCTCTGCTAAGAGGTGATTGGATCATGAAGGCTCTGACCTCATTGGATCAATCCATTGATGGATTCAGAGCTGAAGGAAACATGAGAGGTAGACTGTGTAGGAGGTAGGGCTGGCTGGAGGGAGAGATAATTCTCTTGGGGGGGGACTATGCCCTTGGTGACTGTATCTTATACTCTCTCTCTCTCTCTCTCTCTCTCTCTCTCTCTCTCTCTCTCTCTCTCTCTCCACTTTCTATGATCAGCTTTGTTTCACTATGCTCCCACCATATTGGAACCTTACCTAACAGGCCAGGAAACAGCAGAGCTAGGTGATTACAGACTGAAACACGAGTCAAAGTCAAGTTTCCTTCTTTCCCATGTTTTCTGCAACCATCTTGTCGCACTGACAGAAAGCTGATGAATGGGGAGGGGGCCCCTGGAGGCCACTGGAGTACACCAAGAGGGCACAATGGGTTCTCAGATTCTGTAACTGAAGTCTAGTTCTGACCCCAGGGCCCTGGGTGGTGTTTGACTTGCTAGTTGACCAGGGGAAATCCTGAAGGAGCTGAGTACCATTTTCTAGCATGTGTGGGAGGCACTGCACACAGCTAGCTATATTCTGCTGCCTGGGTCAGTTATAGTTATGATGGAGCTGAAAAGGAATGACACCAAGCTGAGTCTGAGGCAGGACAGGTGTGTAGTTATGTTGTTTGAAGTCTCAGGGTCCCCACTGGCAGAAGGCAGGGTAAGCCACCAGAGAGGTGGGGTCACCCAGGTCATATAACCCACACAGGACTCAGAGGAAGTTGGTTCATTTCTCTACCCAGCTCAGCTTCTAGAACCATCTCTTTTCTCCTACCCCTCCCACTCCCCAATCCCCCTCATACCCACAAGAGAAGCTTTACATTGTCGCAATCTTAAGCAGGGTCTTTCTGGGACCTGCTGCCACCAACAAGAGTCCATTCATCACAGGGAGTATCAGCCTGGGAGAAAGCCACTCTATTCCCACCATTGGCTACTGCCCTAGAAGACGACAGGGGAACAGATGAACACAGAGGTACATTAGGGGCTGGCAAGATAACTCAGTAAGTTCTTGGCTCACTGGCTATCCAACCTAGCATATTTAGTGAATTGGATGTCAATGAGAGATTCAGTCTCAGAAGGAGGTAGACAGCTCTTAAGAAATGATCCAATGTTGTCCTCTGACCTCTACGTGCATACCCACTCAAGTCTCTGAATTCCACATGCATGCAGTACACTCAAGGGCACACTCACACATGCACCTTCACCCCTGAACACACTCAAGAAAGATTTAAATTCAAAGGTAGAGAACTCTGGCCTGCATACCTTGAAGTGAATCTTCACCCCTGTCTATTATCTTTCTTAACAAGCAGATTCCATAGAACAGCATGGCATCACCCTCTCACCCCAGACTTGGCCATCATCGGGGCAGTTTTACATGCAGAAAGAGTGTTGTGTGCCACAGGCATCTGGTTTGCTGGCACAACTTGATCTCACTCAAGTGTCAGTTATAAATGCCCCCGGTTCTTCCATCGATGCACAGTGGCATTTCCTCCCGCAGCCTTGCACTGAGCCAGCCCCTGGTGAAGCGGTTCTCTCCTTACCTCATCGCCATGAGATCAGTCCTCAAAATTGACTTGCCAGAGCCCTGCCTCAAAAGCCTCTGGAGCGGCATCCTGGGCCAGATGGTCTCTGCAGGTTTGATGCATCTTCCTTGATACCAAAAGAACTGGTGTCTTTTGATATGTGTTTCAGAAATAAAATCAAGTAGACTTTGTGTGGGATGCTCCACAGCTCAGGATGTGTCCCTTCCTTTGATGGAAGCACAATGACAGGCACCCTTGGCTTTCACTGCAAAGGGTGGGAATTTTTAACAAATCGTTTGTTGTTAAAAAATGGGAGGAACATTTGCAGGCCCGGCTTCAAATGCCCCTGGAGCTCTGAGCGGGGGTGTTATGTTGCGCTTAATGCCAGCTCAAACCATGTGTTTTTAAAGTTTTATTTTTAACTGGAGCATCCAAGCCCCAGTGGTTGGGGGCCAGGACCAGAGGCAGGGGTGGTCTATAACAAGACATCTCTGCCTTCAGTAAGGAAAGGCTGCTCTGAACCAGCCTTCCTAGAACTCCCCAGGTATAGCTTTGCCCCTACTAAGTGGGATGGGGCATGTCCATCCACAGAGTCCTTAATCACCCAATGGCTCCATCTTCTGGTTCATAAGATTGTCCCCATGCTAGGGCTGACCAACAGCCTTGACAGATGTTCCTGGTGTCTCCAATGGGATAAACATCCATTGGGGCCATGAGTAGCTCTCAGGCCCCATAAAGCACATGTTCTAAGGATGTCTCCGAGGCTCCATGAAAACCCCAACATGCAGGACTTGAATTTAGCTTCTCTTCCACTTGTGTTTACAACAAACAACAGTTCAAATCTAGCCTGTGACCAGTCCTCTGGCAGTTTAACAGTCCCCTGAGTCAGATGCAAGGGATTCCTATGTCTTTAATTGCTGTAGCCTAAGGACTACTAAGCAGTGTCAGGCCACACAGTGGTCACAGACTGGTTCAATGCCATCATGAAATCAATCCTCTCTTCATTGCAGGAGAAAAGGACAAATCTGGGCTTTCTAATATTTTATTTAGGAGGCTCAATAAGTCACTAAGTCCTGAGCTCCAGAGACCCTTAAATGGCTTGTGCAGTTGGGTGGCCCTGAGTATATGGCCCTTGCTATCAGGGATGGGGGAACATGGCTGCAAGAGACTCTAACCTGGGGCAGGAGGCAGTCTGAGCCTTTGCCCCTGCCCAGAATCCAAGGGTTCTCAGTCCCTCTGAGGGAAAGAAAGGAGGACCTAGGTAGCTCTTGGTATCTTACTACTGACACATGCTTGTCCTCTGTTGGCTTTATTCTTCAAGGTTGGCTGGGTTCAGTGAAGTTAGGAGTTGGTCCTAACATGAAGTGTTAGGACCAGGACTTTACCTGCACCATCCATTTGGGGCCATTTATACCCAAGTCTAAGGTGCTTGCTCTGAGGACTGCTGATCTACAGCCTCTACTATAGCTGACCAGGTCCCCTTCACTGCTGACTGTGGTTGCTATTTTTTTCTTACCAAGTTAACTACATCTGGAATTAGCTAAAACCCCAAAATAGAGGACACATCTATGAGGGATTTTTTGCTTGATTTGAAGTAGAAAGATCTACTTCTAATCTGGATCTATGAGTTAGAAAGTCACACCCTTAATCCCAATCTTTTGAGCTGGGAAAGCATACCTCTAATCTGACCATACCTTCTCTTAGAAACCTACATAAAGACTTGGAAGAAGGAAGCTTTTGCTCTTTTTCTGCTTTCTCTCACCTTGCTAGGGAGTCTATTCCTTCACTGGAATTAGAGACTACTGCTTCAGGATTCCAGTATCTTCTAAAGACCAACTGAGACATCCAGCCTTCTGGACTTAGCAACTACTTAGTTCTTGGA
The DNA here is from genome assembly GCA_004025045.1 of Sigmodon hispidus. Lineage (NCBI taxonomy): Eukaryota > Metazoa > Chordata > Mammalia > Rodentia > Cricetidae > Sigmodon > Sigmodon hispidus. The sequence continues at coordinate 110,590 of PVIH01003047.1, read as the reverse complement.
CTTTCTGTGTATAGCCAGCCATTGTTGGATTAGCTGTATCACACCCGTAGGCCATTATAGTCAATCCCCTTTATATCTCTATATCTAATATATATCCAGATCTATATCTATCTCTCTATACATCTATCTAATATCTAGCTAATCTATATCTACATATCTGTCTATCACTATCTATATACTTACATATATACATAGTGATTCATTATATAAGTTATGTTATTCTAGAGAATCATGATTAACAAACTGACCTTTTTGTAGAAAATATGGATTATCTCTTTCTTAAACTATCCATCCTACCCATTTCTCCATTTCCTGTGGTGACAGCTTGCCCAGCATTCCTAGGCTCATGAGAACTCTGGATTCCTAACCTTTAGGAGATGTTTCCAGTGGGATGCTGTAAGAAGACCTGCCTATCTAGGCAAGAAGAGAGAAAGGGGAACCTGAGGAGGTCTCACCTGGGCTGAGTCTCATGTTTAGATAATACTTGACAGGGTGGTCCTGTGATGTATGGTTGGCCTGATCACTGGCCAGTCAATAAAAGGAAATAGAAAACACCTGCCGCTCACTTCTCAAACAACAAATTGGAATGTAACAGAAAGCCTCCTGGACTGTCTGCCTCATTCACAAAAAGTGGTCAGTTATTCCTGGACCTACTCGCTACTGTTCTCAGAGCCCTTAGCCTCAAAGTGTAGTGAGTCTCTGACAGAGCTGAGCCCTAAGAGTGTCATCCAGCACCCTACAGCATTCACATACTGGAGTTCATGCTTTGAGGTCTGTCTGTTGTCTCAGCTGTTGGAGGCATTATTCTGGCTGACTCATATCCTCACTTGGCTTATGACTGGTTTCTGCTTTTGTTAGGAAGTGTGGCACATAACCCTTCTCAGATAACTTCTCAGTGTGGATGGGAATCTTCAAAAAGCTTGATAAAGCCAAGTGAGTGATTTACACCTGTAATCTTAGCTCTTGGAAGTCAAAAGGAGGAGCTAAGCAATTCTGAGGCAAGTCTAGTCTACATAAGCAAGCTCCAGGCCATCTGGGGCTACATAATGAGACCCTATCTCAAAAAGCTAAAAACGAATACGTATTAATAGAAGCAACGCAGAAGCTAACATTGCTGGTGATTTTGGCAGCCAATGGAGTCTGCACCAGCATCTGAGCAGTGACTTCTGCCCTTTCCTCTGGAATTTATGGGAGTAAACAGCATTTGGGAATGTGCTTGACTCATGCGGGACTATGAGGAAGCAGCACTGAGGCCACATAGATCTGTCCTTAGACATGAAGGCTGGCTCTGGCCTTGAAGCAGAAGAGCTTCTGGGAAAAATCACCCATCTCCCTACCTTGCAAGCAGCAACAAAAGTTTGCAAATTCTGCTCCATAGTCCCTAGTGTTTCAGGGATGGCTAGTTCCTGACAGTGCCTGATTATTTAATCAGTGCCACTGGGGTGAGGAATACGACTTCTCAGGCTAGACCTGCCATAGCTGATGCTTTGATAATTTGCCAAGTTATAGTTCAGATACTTTCAGCTGTCAGATAGCCAAGGTCACCCAAGTGACAGCTGGTTTTCTAGATTCATAGCGAGTGATTTAAAATTTCATCGTGATTTAAAATTTCATCCTGCCTTTGACAGCTTGGAACCAGCATCTAAAAGTTTATCTAGAAGACTCACAGGCTCCTATCCCCTTGTCCACCCTGCTTCCATGGGTCTCCTGAGACACATAGTAAAAAGGGATGCCAGACCACTTCACGCAGTAACTCAGACTTGGTGCTGTGCTTTGACAGCAGCGTAGAGATGGCCGTGAGAGTCAGTTTGTCTCAGGACAGAAGCAGCTTGTTTTCCCTGTGCTCCTGACCACAAAGCAGCAGAGAGCTGTGAACTTCAGTCAAAAACATAAAGGGTAGAGTGCTTTGTTTGGTTCAGGCAGGAGGGGCTCAAGGCTGGAAGAAACATTGCCCTGTGACATTCAAGGGAGACGGCAGCCCCACCTCCAAAGCCAAGGGGACCTTGAGTGAGACCTAGACACAGGGTGGACATGAACGTGGCCCTCTCCCTTCTCTCGGTGTGCCCTGCAGAGCCACTGTTAGTGCACTGGTCACTTCATGTTGGACTGTGGTGCTCAGCACCCTCCAAAGGATGCCATCAGATCAGCCTGGTGACTTTCCAAAGCTCCAGTTGTTCAGCTGGGTAACTGAGACTCAGGGTGGGAGTCCCTGGGGAGAATTAAGCGGAAGCCCCTTGGCAGACCTAAAACAGGAGACTATAAGTAACGCCATTCTCTCCATGTGCTCAGGGGGTCTGCATGTGGTGTGTTCTAGAATTCTCATGCCTTCCAAGTGAGAACTCACTCCACACACTTAAGAGAGTAAAAGGAAAGGGTTCTTTAATAGGACATGGTTGGCTCTGGCTGATGCACAAACGAGATTCAGCCTTGAACAGAAAAATTTACCAGCTTTTATAGGCCTTGAACTTATCCATTTTACATAAGATGTCATCCTTGAATCTCGTTGGTCCTGGCTCCAGGTTACACTTAGAACAATTTAAGCAGAGACTGGAGACTGCAAGTCTTGATACTTGGGCAGATAGGAGATTTTCCACAGCAAAGATATCTCCAGAATTATTTCCCAGGTATACCTGTGTTGTTCTTTTCCAGTAGTTGTTAGCCAGGGCCATCTTGCCCACCTTGCAGAATTATGCTCTTCCTGATAAGAGCTCAGAGGACTTAATGCCAGACCAGGACTTAATGATGGTTGTGACCCTGAGCTGCCCTTTGGAGGCATGTTCTTAGATAAGGGGATGGGCCTAATGGCTGTCTGTAAGTCAAGGCCGTCTCCTTTCAATATGGAATGGGACCTAATTGGAGGTCAGCCTTGCACCATTAGCAGAAACTTTCTGAGCAACCCTAAACTTCAGTTATGGCACAAATGTTCTTTGGTATAGTTTCTAACAGGCCTGGTCAGTATACTACTAGCTTCAGTTGTATTGGGGACAGTGCTCTCTAGCTAAATTCTCTTTTGTGTAACTTGATAGTTCCTAAGTGAGATAGGAGGAAGTCCTCTCCATAGCATCAACTTTGTTACCTCAAGTTTCTCCTGCATCAAGAACAGACTTCGGTCCTGGATCCTGTGCTTTTTTGGTGCTGGACAAAAGGACTCTACTCTTAGAGAAAATGTGGGACCACAGTATACTACTCTTGATGGCAGCCTTCCAGCTGTTTCCCCACTGTCTGTGGTCTGAGGAACTGTAGATACTTTGCTTAGCCAGGTTCCGACTCTTTGCCCAGTGGTTGTAAGCTGAGGCTGGTGACATTTATATAACACTGTGTGTCCCACCAGCCACCTCTCTGGTTCTACCAGCCAGTTCTCTTTTTGCTGTCTTTCATATATTAGTAGCCACATACAAGGGTGATCACATATTGGAACAACCTCAGAAGGTACTAGAAAGGGTGTGTGCGTGTGTGTGTGTGTGGGGGGGGTGAGGCACAGCCATACCACATGGAAAGGAATGTGTTTCATTCAAAATAATATTTGCCTGAGTATGGAGAGATGTGCTTTTTTGTGTGTTCAGCAGTCTGTTGTGCAGCCTTGACTACCAATGGATGCTCATCCGACCACACAGAGACCTAGCTTTATCTTTCTTCATGGAATGAAAAGGAAGACAAGCTTTCATAAGTTTCATGATAGCAAAATAACATTTTTTTTCAAGGTGAGAAAGTTCTTTTCTTAAAAAAAATTGTTAGAAAATCCATAGGAAGAAACCAGATGCTAGATTCTCAGAGTGGGTGTGGGTATGGGTGAAGGGTACTCAGGGCATGAGATTCCTCCATATCTACTTGGGAGCATAGGCTATGAGCTCTGGGAACGTGTGCTTGTTCACTGGTGTGGTCCTGGGTCTTTTGAACTAGAAAGATTTGGTGGATGAAGAACATTAGCAGCACTCAGCCCAACAGCCACCTATGAGAACAGACTGAGCATGGGGAGTCTGGTGGATCACGTGGCACACAGTGGTCAGGCTGATGGATGATGGAGGGGGGGAAGAAGCGGCATCTTTTCCCTAAGAGGGCAAAGCCAGGTCTCTGGGCATGTGGTAAGGAGCCATATTGGTAATGCCCTGAAGCCCCTGAGCTGGCCACATTTCTCTTTGTTTAGACTACCACTTCAAAAGATGGGTGTCTGGGGACCCTGGGAGCTTCACTCAGACTGTGTTCTCTTCCTGAATTTCTGCTAAGTTTCCAGGTGACAAGGTGATGGTTGTGGAAGGTAGAGGCCTACACAGTGACCCCCACCCCACCCCCAAAGCTTCATCAGGTCTCATGTGTTAACCAGAACCTACATGCTGGCAACCATGGACTCATCTACACTGGGGTGTGGATATCATCGTGGATCACCATTTGGAACCAGTACAGATAAACTCAAGGATGTGAGGTAGAAATGTGCTTATCCCAAAGAGGATGATGTAAGGGATTTTAGCAGAACAAGAGGTCTGTGAAAGGAGGTAGCATATTAGGTGGCTATTGTAGCATTACCTGGCTATTGTTATTTTGGAATCATAGCTGCTATGGTTATCCTCAGATGACCGTCACAAAATTGGACCCACTAACGCCCCCTTGTGGAAGGGAAGGCTCATGAAGCATCACCTGCTCCCAAAGATACATACATAAGTGGTTAACAATTTTTAGGGGTTGAGCAGGAGCAACTCCCCATCAGGCTGGAGCTGTCCATAAGCTGCCAGTGCCCTGTAAGTGACCCCTCACACATGGTTATAAGTAATTCCAATTAAGCAAATAGGTTCCTAAATTAAACTCACACTGAAATAATTCCTTTGGCCTGTCCTTGGTGTCCTATATGGTGAATGATGGATGTTCATGTGTCACCACAAGTAGTAGAGTAGGGATGGAACAAAGGGGCACAGTCACTGTCTGAGGCTCTGGAAGCCGCCTTGCAGCTCGTACAATAGTGAGCAGGTCCCGTGTCATGTGTCCCCACCCCCCATGATTGGTCTTCTCAGCTGTGATCATGCACAGTATTCCAAGAAAGAGAGACCCCATCCCTTGTCAATGATGGTTTCAGAAGAACCAAAGCAGGAGGCTTCCTACTTTCTTTTTTCAGAAGAAGACAATACTCACCGTTGGCTATTTTATTGGGACAATGGTGACTGGAGGGAAGCATCCTCGGATGGTCACGTGTCTGTGACTACAGCCTTTCTGAGCCTCCCAGGGCAATGGGAGAGGCCCACGGATGCTGGGTGCAGAGGCTCAGTCAGGGGGCATGTCACTCAGCAGGAACTGTGGTCTATTCTTAGCTCACTTCCTGTTATCTTGATGGAGTGCTTTGATTGCAAATAATCCCGCACAAAGGAGAGCCGTCATCAGCACACACTTTGGGACCCTCTTCATTGATTAGATAATTACAGAAGCTCAGCCAGTGGGGGAGACTTGCTCAGCTGGGGTAAGGCTTGGCTGGATTCTGTGACAGCCAAGCACCAGGCAAAGAGTGCTCTCAGTCAGGCATTCCTTTACATTCCCTCTTGCCTAACTCTCCCAGACTTGGTCATGGTCACTGCCCAGAACTCCAGACTCTTTTCGGAATCTGGAGCTGTTCACATTGTTGCTGCAGTTGAATTGTAAAAGTTTGCTGAGTAGGCAAACTGTCCTTGCCTGGCCTGTGTGTGTTACCCTCCCTTAGACTGATCAAGGGTCTGAGCTCTAATCTACTATGGATTACTATGGAGGATACAGACCCTGCACAGGCTCAGAATTTCTGCTCTGCTTGTTTGTACGGCATCTGTATAGCTCTGAGACAGGGATGTGACTTGTTTGTCTTTGTAGCAGTGGCTGATTCTGGTAACTATGTGCCATTCTTGGAGGTTTCACACGAACTCTGTAGGAACCTGCTATTAGCCAGATGTACAGAGGGACTGGGAATGGGGTCAGAGGTGATTAGCTCATACCTATGTGCTTATAGTTTTATGGGAACATTCTAGACTGAGTGAGAGAATGGAGCCCACACACTTAATCAGGCCATGCACAGGGCAGAGATGGCATTCTTCCACGCACTCCAGGATTGGAGGTATATCGTAGATATAACCTAACCTGCTTGTCCCCAGACAGGAGCTGCAGAGATACTGCAAGGGTCCCAATTCCTGTTGAAGCAGAGATCCTGTGTCCTAGGCAGGGGCAATGGTCAGGAGCAGGAAGAATTCTCTGGCCCTGTGCAGGGAGCAAGTGGAGTCTTCTTGCTTGCCAGTTCCCATAGAAGGCTCCATGTAGCCACATCTCAATCTGGACACTAAGCACATCTGAAAACAGAAGAGGTAAAAGACATAGGGGCTAAAAGCAGGGCCCATGGAGGTCAAGGTCAGGATGGGAAAAAATGAGATAGAGCACCTGCCATCTTGGAGACCTTGGCTAGTCAGAGCTGGAAATGGGGCTTTAAAGGCCACTACACCTCAGGGGCTAGAAATCAAGGCAATGTGGCTCCATGTTTTCATGAAGGAGAATGCCCATAGAAGGAGAGACTTGTGTCTTCAGGGGTGGCAGGGGACTCAGTAGAGGAGCAAGGAACTGTATCAGAGAAGAAACACAAAGGAGGCTGTGGCTAGCTTTTAGGGCATTTAGGCAGGGGTCCTATGTGGTCAGTGTCTGGGGTCTGGAAAGGCTGGGGGGCACTAAGGACTTTGCCCACAGGTTCCCTCAGGGACATCATGGCTCTGCTCGAAGCTTTAGCAGAGGGTTTGGTGAGAGCGTCACCAGTTTACTCCATGAGGGTCTGCAAAGAGAGCCCAGGGCAAGGCTCAGAGTGCACACTGTGAGTATCCAGGAAAGGATATCCAGTGGCTTAGACCCTCGGAGGATTTGACCCTCTCAAGATCCTAGGAGTCCCAAACTGTAGCAGGCGGGATGAGAAAGCTACAGAGGGAAGAGTGAGGACATCCTGGGGACCATCACAGGACCATAAAGAGGGCCTGGTCATAGCCATTTGTGGTGTTCAGGGCCGGAAACATACAACAGTAAACATAATCTGAGGGAGACATAACTAGGGTCAAGGGCAGAGGGAACTAGCCAAGAACGTCCCCGGTAAGCCTCTCTGTAGCTTCTGGAGCCAAGAGCTCTGGGGACTCCTGGCAACAATCGGGAGAAAGTACATCTCTAGAAAGCCTTCCAGATACAAAGGGAGTCCAAGTGAACCACCCAGGCTAGTGATAAGCTTTCCTGCATACAGGTCCTTTTTTTCTTTTTTTAACATTTTCCCTTTTTTTCTTTTTTAAAAATAAGAACCCAAATCTAATTTCCTTTGTATGTTTTTTTTTCTACCATTATCTATAACCAACACTGTAAAAATGGGATAAACATCCATAATCCATTTTGGGGGGGAATGTGGGAGTAGTTCTTTAGGCTACTTCTTAGTGAACGGGGGCACTGGCAATCCCATGGGGACCCCAAAAAATTTAGGATTATGGACAAATCCTTAGTGAAGTAGTGTGTAAGTCTGGGTCATCTTAGCCAGTCTCCTTGAAGTTATTTTGGTTGTAGAGCTCAGAGGAAACTACAACAGAGGTGCTCTGAAATGCTGGATCATTTGGGCCATCACTTCCCACTGGAGACTTTTCAGGGGGTCTTCCTTGATAAAACCTTATTTTCTTTGACCAAGAATAAATCTGCAGCCTCTTATTTTCTGTGAAAAGAAAAAGAAAACCTCTTCTCCAAAGTAGCATATCTTTTGATTTCAATTTAAAGTCAACTCATTTACAAAATATATACATTGGATTAATCCAGCAACATATATAATCAAATGTCTTTTATCAGCTTTGACTACTTTATTTTTAGTCAAAAAATGTAGAGACAAGACAATAACATACAGTATCCAGACACTCTTTGTAATTTCCATCTTTATGTGGCTTATTATAAATTTTACTCTATTACTTTTTAAAGGACTATATCCTTTTTCCTTTTTCTTTTCTCTCTCAAGCCTACGTATATTTTTAAACACTCTAAACCATTTAGAGTTTTTTAAAATTTGTCTTTACTGTACATTTCTTTTTTAAAAAGATTTATTTATTATGTATACAGTATACAGAAGAAGGTATCAGATGTCATTATAGATGGTTGAGAGCCACTATGTGGTCACTGGGAATTGAACTCAGGACCTCTGGAAGAACAGTCAGTGCTCTTAATCTCTGAGCCATCTCTCCAGCCCATCTTTACTGTATATTTCTTATCTTTTTCTATTTCTGACCACACTTTTGCTTGGTTAGGGTGGCTGACTCCACCCACCTCCCTCTATTTATTTCTGTTTCTGATCACATCTTTAATCTGCTAATGTGTAACTAAGATTAAAGGCTTCACCAGGGTGGCTGGCTGGCTCCACCTAGCTCCTGGTCTAGCTTCATAGAGTTTAGCTTTTTAGCTAATTAGCAGACATAATTACCACTTCAGGGAATTTTAGGGTCCATATAATCATCAAATAAAGCACTAGAGAGAAGTCTTTTTATAGGTCTGTATGTTGTAACACCAAGGGAAGCAGCTCAGGAGAGCATCTCCTACCAGCTCAGTACCTGATTCACAGCAACATGGTTATATAGCCAGAGGAGAGGTGTTTAGACCAATCGCAGCACCCCTTTGAATGCAAATAAAGGCTTGTGTTTGTACCAATCAGCACACTTCACATACACATAGACATTTGTGTGTGTACTAATCATAGCTTTGGCTCTTTAGCACCAGCCACAGCTAGGTCCAAACATACAGTCTTTGGCTAGTTCACCAGCCCCTCCCCCACCCCCAACTTTTTACTCAGAGTGATTACAGGATTACCTGGAATTCACCAGGTTTGTAAGCACAAAAAGTCTGGCATAAAGTGTTTGAAATAGCTTCGGCTGAGGTTGTTTCCTTAGGAGCTGGGGGACAATCTGCTGCGACTGTGTAGTTTTCTCAAGGCCCCCATAGATTGTTCACAACAGCAGTCCTCGTATGAGGGTAGTCCTGCTCACTGTTAGACTGGCAGCCATTTGGCTAAAGGCAGCTGGGCCAGTGAGGGAGCATATACCAGATGCTAATTAAGGATTCAAATTATTCCAATCCCCTGTAGTCTTTATTTGTAGAAAAATGAACATGGTGGGGGGAGGCTAGTGCCTAACACCTGTCTCAGGGAGAGGTGCTCCTCTGTCTCTGTGGGACCCCAGGCCAGTTACCTCCCTCTCATTCCAACTTTGACTAAGTAGATGTATTCCAAGCAGAAATGAAGCAGCTGCTTCAAATATTCCCTGAAGCCTACGGTACAGAACTATAACAGCTGTGGGATAAGATCCTCAGGGCCCAGTTAATGCTGCCTCTTGAGATGAAAATGTTTGGGGCATATGTATGTCCCTGGCATTATACCAAACCTATCTGTGTTCCTCTGAAATCTAAATTTAATGAGACTCATTCATTTTCTTGGCCACACCCTCCAAGTGTGTGGCCGCTCATTGGATGGCATTTTTGTCAGGCTCTTAGAAGCACTGAGAGCTCAGGGAACCTTCTGGAGCTTTGGCCAGTTTTTCACTCTTTGTTGAAACCACCTGCCACTGTAGAACGTCATGCTCCAACTTGACAAGACACAGTCTCCTATCTTTTGAAGAACCAGGAGGTCTGAGCTGTGGCCTTCTTGGTGGGCATTTAGGCCTGTCAGTCCACCTCCTGTTTCCCTGTATTTCAAAAGAAAATAGAAGACAGACACTGGTAAAAGTGAAAGAAAATGCGATTTGTTTCCAGGCTGTCCAAACTAGGGAGAGAAAGACTCTTAGTTCTTGTGTTATACTTTGGGATTCTTTCTGCCAGAGCTGAAGAAACTGCTGTTCTGTGGCTTGAGAAAACACTCAGAAGTCTGAATGGGACTCTCTGTCTCACCCTGACACTCTCTAAGAAGACTGACAAGAACACACTAAATCTCCACTTTTCTGTGTCATTCCTGCCAGGGAGGAGTCTGCTGGAGGGTGGACCTGTGAGGGTCTGAGTGGTAAGGAGGGTCTGAAGTCACAAAGGACCCAAGTCAGGGATGGAGCAACCTCAGTAGCAGAGAGGAGACATGGTTCTCTTCTTAGGGAAGGGTGATGGATTCTCCACAGGAGGAATTACATCATACAGTTTCAAAGTCCCAGATGTTTGTTCATGCTCCTCACAGGCCATGGTAGACACCAGTGGCATTTGGGACTGTCTGATGCACTCTACCATATGGCACCAGTAACTTAGCCATCAGTCAGAACACTCAGAATGTGAGGACCCAAACCCCGGCGCACCTTTCTTTTATGTCTAAGGACAGTGGCATGTGGGTAGGGTGGGGTAGGAAACCATTGAGATCTTGTTTACATCATGACTCTGGGCCCACATGTCTGGTGTCAGGTAGGCTAGACAGATGGGACTGTAGGGAGAACCTGTAGGAAGCCTGAGATAGAAGCTGTTGTCTGGAGTCCACGAAGCCCTTGGCCACCTCATGGAGCACTCCACCTTGCTGAAGGAGGCCCAGCTCACACACTGCCCATGTTTTCGTGTGCATGTGTGGATCTCAGAGATGCTGCATGGCCTGATGGCTCACTGTTTCTTGGAAACCAAGATTTCACCCCAAAGTGAATCTGAATCTGTCTGAGTGGAATCTGTAGAGCACTTCTTGGCTTCTCAGCATGATTTCTCTCTGTACACATCTGATGGCATGGCTGGTTGCTGGAAGAGGGCCTTCTAGTATGTCAGGTATACAGGAAACCATGGTGAGCTCCCAACTCTCGGGCCCACTGTGTTCTCAGGACATATGGCCTAGGGATTCCCGGGTAGAGACTCACTTTTGATGGGAACCAAGCAAAGTCATGTAGGTTCTGGGGTGAGTGCTAAGTGAGGACTAGAGCTGCAAAGCTGCACCCAGTTCAGGTTCCTCTGTTGGGTTCACGGGTCTGGACTGAGGCTGGAGCCTAGGGATACCACAGAGGCCACAGACAGAGCCAAGGAGCTGTTTGTATGTACTTGACTGTGGGTAAGACCACTTCCCTCTCTCTGTGACATCACACACGAGAATGACATCTTAGAGATGCCACACCCTGGCTGTTCCCTTTCTGTTGGACATTTACTCTTTCACCTTCCTCTTCTTTCACCAGATGCCTTGAGTCCTTTCCTGAGTAAGATGGTTTCAAAACCCTAAGACCTTTTCATTTTGTTAGTTCTATGGAGGTGGCTGGTTCATTTTTCTGCTAGATGCCATGGAGAGAGCATGCATGCATGTCTGCAGGTGTCTGGAGTGGTTCTCATGAACATGCATGCGCATGTCTGAGGTGGTTCTCGTGAGCATGCATGTATGCATATCTGCAGGTGTCTGAGGTGGTTCTCATGAGCATGCATGCATGTCTGCGGTTGTCTGAGGTGGTTCTCAGGAGCATGCATGCATGTCTGCAAGTGTCTGAGGTGGTTCTCAGGAGCATGCATACATGTCTGCGGTTGTCTGAGGTGGTTCTCCTGCAGTTCTACTTGTGATGGGAATGGTCTTAGTTACTATTATGTTGTTGTGAAGAGAAACCATGACCAAGGCAACTCTTATAAAAAAAATATATTTAATTGGGACTTTGCTCAAAGTTTCAGAGGTTTAACCAGTTTTCATTATGGCAGTGGGCAGCTAAGAGTTACATCCTCATCCATAGGCCAAGAGAGAGACTCTGGTCATAAAACCTCAGAGCCCACCTGGTAACATACTTCCTTCAATAAGGAAGTTCCTCTACTCCTTCTAACCCTTTCAAATAGTACCACTCCTTGGTGACTAAGCATTCAAATACTTGGGCCTATGACGGCTATTCTTATTTAAACCACCACAAGAAGCCTGTGACTTTGTGGTAAGCAGATCTAGGTCAGGATTAATCTTTGAGCCCATTGTGGTGAAGTATTGCTGACCAGGGAACCCTGTCCAGCTGATGGAATCTGCAGACATTCTGACAGGGCCATTTCGTTGTTTTAGTTATGCTAAGACAGACATCAGGCTAAGGAAGGGAGGCCCCAGTCAGCGTCCCTTCACTCAGGCCTTCTCATGTAGGACATTACACATTGTGTAAACAAGAAGCTGGCTGCCCAGAGCTGTCAAACATTCATATTTTGAACCACACACATGTTCACCTAAGAAAATATAATTATAGAGAAGGCTCCGTGGCAGCTCATTTAGCATGCATAATGTCACTCTGCTCAGTGTTCCCAGTGTAATTAGCCTGAGTGCATGAGGAGCCTAAACCGCTGCTAAATTAAGCCATCTCAGTGGAGTGTGTGGGACCCACATTAACCTCACCACAATGTGAGGTGCAGGCGTCTTCTGGAAGCTCAGTCAGAGTGAAGTGGCAGCCACACACACAGATGTCACCACTAACACCTGGTACATGTGGGGAGCCAAAGTCCTGTGTGAAATTAGCCACGGTGATATGACACAGAAAGTCCTGTCCTGGTTATCAATGACTGAAATGGATTACTTGCTGACACTTTATTTTGACTTCATGTAGCTGTGTCTTAAAACATTATTCTTACTCAAGACTTCAGGGTGTTTTTATCTAAGTGGGAAGCCCATACTCTGCCAGGACTGTTGCTCCTCACAGATGTTGAGTGTATTTTGACTCCTGGCTCAAGTCTCAACACTCTGTGTCTTGCGTGCCCTGTGGCTCTTGCCTTCTCTCTTGTCTCTCGTTCTGTGTTTCCCTGAATTCTACACAGCAAGGTCCACAGGCAGTGAGACTGATCGGCCAGTTTCCACAGAGGAGAGTCTCCAGAGGAGCCCCAGCCTGCATGCAAGGACAGGCTGAAGGAAATATGAGTCTGAAGAAAGGTTGATCAGCCCTCCATTGTTCCCAGACAATCCCCATAGAAAAGAAGCACGGAGTCCCTGTCACTCCACCCTTTGGAGTTACCATACACAGGACAAGGGAAATTCCTGATTCCAATCTGCAGCCATCAGTGCCTGCTCCGCCTTCAGCAAAAGCAACTTCTGCCCTCCAGGACTGGGTCTCAGTGTGTGTGTTCTCAGGGACAATCCAGTGTTCCACAGTGAGGGTGGAGACTGGGTGGTGGGAAGCAGTTATGCTTGTCTGTGACACTTAAGGGGGTCCTTCTGCTGTCCTGGGCCAGCCTTGGGTGAGGCCTAGGGGCCCGGGGATATGATGACTTCACATTGGTGCTACTCTTCTCCAGCTGAACCCTCAGCCCTCTGCTTATATTCAGAAGCAATAAAGACTTTACTTGGCCCAGACTTAGCAAGCTTCAGAAACCATCCTAGCTTTTCACTGCTGCCTTCCCTGTGTAAGTGGTTAGACATAATTGTCAGAAATGATTCTTACATTCAGGCCGTTAAAATCCATTAGCCATGGGAAATTCTAAGCAAGCCTCAATTCGTGTATTTTGTGGGTATGTTTTTCACAGAAATTTTCCTTGTTTTTGCCGTAAGGCAAAATGATCTTTTAAAACCTTCCCTAAAAGGTATTTTGAAAACAGAATGCAAAATGCAGATCTAGATAAATCCACAAAGCAGAAATAAAAGAAATTGTAAAATGCTGCAGCATTGTGCTCGTTTCCAGAGGCTTCTGTGATTCTGTGTGTGGTGAGTCTTGAGGGTCCCATAGGGAAGATGGCAATAGAAACACCATGCCTGTGGCCATCCAAGTAGAATTAATCCTCACAGACATGCTAATTCTGAAAGTCCAAGGAAGCTCAGGTCAACTGTGTTCATTATGTCATTCTTCCCTGGAAGGAAAGAGGAACAGTGAGTAGTCATCTCACAGAAAGCATTTATTAAATAGTAATCTGGAGTAGTTGGATCTAAGACGAAAAGCTACTGGGAGAGTAGGGGATATTTTTCTCTCTCTTTCTCCCTCTCTCTGCAGGTATTAATAGGGAAAAGGTTTATATGTAGTCTACCTGGTTGCATGTTCCAGGCTAGATGGGATTGTATGCTCTGCTGCCCAGAGTCCAGGCTAGAGGACAAAGACATGCTCTCCTTGACTCGCTGTCAGGAAGTCTGCTGCAGCTATAGTCACACTGATGGTTGATTTGTGAGACTTGCCTTGTTTTTTTGTGAATCCCTGACATTGGAGTTGATGGCCCATTTCACTCCACAGAGTCAACACAGAAAACATCCTGCTGCCTGGTATGAACCCTTGTCCTGGTTTCAGGCTAGAGGCAAAGATACTCAGTTTGATTGCAAAGTATAGCTTCCAGCCAGTTTCATTTGGTTTAGATGGGAAAGCAAAATGGAGGAACACAAAGGACTTCCACGATCTGTCTCGAGGCTGCTGGAAGAGAAAACCAGGGTCCATTGCTGTGCATGTTGAATTTGCTCCACTATGGGATGAGCAGCATACATAGTGGTGCTGAGGATGGCCACGCTGGCATTACCTGGGTTACCTAAAAGCATGGCACCAGATTAGGCTAGACCTGGCAGGGACCTAGTGAAAGCTCTGTGCTTGGTGGTCACTCAAGGTGTGCAGGGCTAAATCCTAGATCCAAGTTGTGAACTGCAGCACAGAAAGATATTGGATTGATAGAAAGACCTGCCACCATGCCTACAAAAATGAGCAAGTCTAGTGAGGTGGAGACACAGGGAGCTGGAAGAGCCAAGGGTTTCCAGTAATAAAACAAAAAAAAAAAAAAAAAAAAAAAGAGAGAGAGAGAGAAACCAGAGCCGTAAGCCTCCTTGTTTCACTGTCTGACCTGTTAACTGTTTGGATAAAGTCCAGGGTCTGAATCAGTAGGCCAGTTGTGCAGGCTAGTACAGACACTTGCATGAGACCAGTTGGGTCTCATGGGATTCTGTAAGGAACAAATGAGCTTTCAGCATATGATGCTAGCTCATTATTATGGGGGTTCCTGCAAGCTTCACAGCCAGCAGGAAAAAAATGCCACATGAGACACCAGGGAAACTTGGTTCAGGGTGACTTAGTTACCCAGGCTGGATCAACCTCCTGGAGTTTGATGTAGCACGAATTCTGGTTGTATTAAAAGAAACTCAGAGCCAGATATTGGAGAAAGACTGAAATATCAAAGAGAGAAACACCACAGTCAAATCTCACCCAGCGATCTTCCAGGTTCCTCAGCCTTGCTCCTCGCAGCTTCTAATACCTCATCTGTCTTCCTAGGCCTGCCTTAAATACCTTCTTTGTCCAGCTGTATCCCATCCAGGTTAGAATTAAAGGCATGAGCTACTACTATTTGGTAGTTTGCCTTGAATTCACAGAAACACAGAAAGATCTCTGTCTCTAGAGTTATGGGATTAAAGGCTGGTCACCACACCCAGGCATAGGTCACCACCCGCTGTATTTCCCCAGGCTGGGATTAAAGATGTGTTCTATCACTGGATGTTTGGCCTTGTATTCACAGAGATCCTCTGGATTCCTGTGCTGGGATTAAAGGGGTGAGTTACTGCTGCTCTATTATGCCTTGAACTCACTGAGATCCAGAACAATCTCTGCTTCTGAAGTGATGGGACTAATGGTGTGCGCTACCTCTGCCTGACTTGACTGTGGGAGGATCTCTTCTCTAATTTTCCAGACTGGTTTTATTAAATATATAACATATCACCACATATCCCCTTTTGTGTAAAAAATAAAAAAGAAGGTTATAACTAACATAAGAAAAATCATATACAATAAGTATAATAATTATATAATATATACAAACAATAATTACAAGAGTAATGTCCAGTCCATTAACGATTGACAAATTCAAAGGAAATATTCCATTATTTACCTATTTTTGTGAGTCCAAAAGGACTGTATCTAATCGACTTTGTATCTATCTTGTAT
Source organism: Sigmodon hispidus (assembly GCA_004025045.1). Classification (NCBI taxonomy): domain Eukaryota; kingdom Metazoa; phylum Chordata; class Mammalia; order Rodentia; family Cricetidae; genus Sigmodon; species Sigmodon hispidus. The sequence continues at coordinate 94,814 of PVIH01003047.1, read as the reverse complement.
TACTAACTAAAACTATATTTTGATGTCTCTTAAACTTATGCACTTTAACTTCTTTTTTTAATATTTATTTTTATTTTATGTGAATTCGTGTTTTACCTGCATGTATAACTTTGTAAGTGTGTCAGATCTTGAAATTACTGACAGTTATTAGCTGCCAAGTGGATGCTGGGAATCGAACTCAGGTCCTTAGTAAGAACAGTCAGTGCTCTTAACTGCTGAACCATCTGTCCAGCCCCATACTTTAATTTCTAAGTGAGTTTCTTTTCTAAAACTGTAACTAGAAAATTATAACTATCTCATCTTCAAATCCCTCAGAGAATAAAGAAAGAAATAATATTAAGTAAACATCACAGGCAAGCAAGCAACTTCCCAAAAATGTAAGAAATGAAACAGCTGGCTGCCTGGACAGTCACCCAAAGTTCTTCTGTGTCATTGAAGCATCCATCTTCAGCCTATAGGCCTAGCATGTCTAACAGACTTCTCTGGGAAGCAAGAGATTCCCAGAGATCATCCTATCTTGTCTTGGCAAAGTTTGGCAATTCTTTTGTGTGTGTGTGTGTGTGTGTGTGTGTGTGTGTGTGTGTGTGTGTGTATGTCTTCTGCATGTCCATTTTGACTATCATATTGTCAGCCATTAAGGCAAGAGTACTTTCTTGCTCAATGACTAACTTTTGTCACAAAGAAGATCAACTCATATGGAGGAGTTTCTTTGAAGTCCATCATCTTCTTTGAAGTAGATTGGTGTCCCATTGCCATAAAAATAATAAGAACCTATGTTTTTAAAATATCTTAAATGCCATATTCTATGAATCTCTGAAATGTTTGAAGATCTGTTCATCTAAAATATATCTGATCTTGGAAACATATCTAATATGACTATAAGTTTGATTGTAATGTCTAACTACTAACTTGCATTTCTTCATATTCTAATCAGTTGGTAATAATAACTTTCATGGACTAGCAATTTCTATTACATTGTGAGATAAACTGTATAATACCTTGAACAAGCATAGAGATATATGCACAATAACAAAATTTATCTCAACTTTATATCAATATACACAATTTGTATACAATATACAAAAAGTATAATTCAATGTAAAATAGTTAAAACTAGTAATTCCTTTTAAAAAGTAGATTAAATAATCTACCCTTATATCTTGTCATATCTGTACCCAAAAGGATAGGCCAGAAACTTACTACTACAAATGGTGCCCAATGTGAGTGATATACACCCACATAAAGCCATGGAAAGCTTAAAAATGGTCTAGAGCACAGAAATGAAGCCAAAAGCAGCTCTGAGTTGTGTCTCTCAAGTGGTCCATGGTAAAGAGACTGAGTGGTGTATGGGATTAAATTCCCAAATGGCGTATTTGCTGCATGCAATTTAAACTGCAACAAGGCTCGTTTCTGAGCCTCAATGTAAGCAAGGAGCTGTATATGGTAGATTTAAGGTTTCTGTTTATAAAAACAAAAAGAAAACAGAGTCAAAGACTGATTCTTAGTAGCAGCAGCATTTTCTTGGATCAGCTCTATTTGCTGCAGGCAAGAAGAGACAAGGCTTTTCTAAGAGAGAATTTCTGACTCAGTGTTAGTAGCAAAACACTTGTGAGTCTTTTAAGAAACCCTACTGCCAAATACTTAAATGGAGTTTAAGAGCAGCAGATGGAAGTGATTTATTTGGTGGTTATATAGACCCTAAAACTCCCCTGAGTAGTAATTGTGGGCTCTACCAGTAACTCTGCTAAAAGGCTAAATCCTATGAAGCTAGACTAGGAGCTGGGTGGAGCCAGCCATCCACCCTTGTAAAACCTTTAATCTTTAGCCACACCTTGGCAGATTAAAGATGTGGTCAGAAACAGAAAGAAATAGAGGGACCTTAGTGGACTCAACCACCTAGCTAAGCCTTTAATCCTTAGCTACACCTTGCCAGATTAAAGATGTGGTAAGAAATAGAGGGAACTGGGTAGAGTCAGCCACCCTAGCCAAGCAAAGGCATGGTCAGAAAAAGATAAGAAAAAAAGAGATATACAGTAAAGACAGATTCTTTTAAAAAATCTAAATGGTTTAGAGTGTGCTAAAAAAATATACATAGACTTGATAAATAAAAGAAAAATGAAAAAGGATAAAATTTTTAAAAAGAAATAGAGTAAAAAAAATAAGCCACATAAAAAATGGAAATTACAAAGAGTGTCTGGACACTGTATGTTATTGTCTTGTCTTTAAGTTTTTTGACTAAAAATTAAGTAGTAAAAGCTGCTAAAGTCATTTGATTATAAATGCTGCTGGATTAATCCAACCTATATATTTTATAAATGAGTTGACTTTAAAATTGAAATTCAAAGATATGCTACTTTGGAGAAGAGGTTTTCTTTTTATTTCCACAGAAAATGAAAGACTTTGGATTTATTTCTTGTTAAAAAAAAAAAAAAGAAGAAGAAGAAAGTTTGATCAAGGAAGATCACCTGAAAAGTCTCCAATGTTTATGCTTAGGCACATGGCTTGGAATCTTTTTTTCTCAGTGTAGCATTCTCTTCTCACCTCTACACTTTGCTGATATGTCATGCTCTGCTCTTCAGCTTTCCAGAATTCTCCTCATCTGGTTGCCCTGCCTCTACTTCCTGTTTAGTTACTTGACTAATCAACATTTTACTAAGCCAATATTTACAGTGACAAATATTTACAGTATACAAAAACATAGTCCCACAGCAATACTTTATAGCTTCATGTAAGGAAATGATTTAGCAGATACATAAAAACACACATAATGAGGGAGGGAAAAAAGCCAAAATTGGGCTTCAGGAGATAATACTTAGAAAGTTTTGAGAAAGTCTTCCCTGGCAAGAGGAGTCCTGGTCACATCTCTGACAAGGGATTATAGCCAGAGCATACACAGAATCCTCCACACACAAATGGAGAAGGGGGGTCAGAGAATGAGAAGGCACCTCAGGAAAAAAATAAAACAAAACCACTGTGAACTGTGGCAGGCCATATCTCCTCCAGCAGATGCCCCATCCATTCTTAGCTCTACAGGACCAGAGGTGAGCATCATACCCCTAGAAGGTAACAGCTCATGTGTTGAGAATGCAGTGAAATGAAAGCCTCACTCCCTATTAGCAAAGTGTGACCAGGGCAGCCAGTTCAAGAGAACAATTTAAGTTTATTTATTTATTTATTTTTTCCTTTTGCATTAGTGTGTGTGTGTGTGAGAGAGAGAGAGAGAGAGCATTTTTACCAACTAAGACACTTCGAAGGCCTGATGTGAAAGTTTCTTTAAAAAGCAAACAGTAAGTTTAACATCTATTCCTGACTCCATGTCTAGGAAAGGGAGGCTTATATCCTCATAGGCTTTCAGGTGTCCCCGGCAGAGCACTGAGTAGGCAGATTCATGCATCTAGAAGTCAAGAATATAGCCATAAGAAGGAATGACTTCCTGACTCAAATCAGTGAGGAGCTTCAGAGATGAGTGAGTGGCCAAGGACCATGTGTGTGTGCTTCCACAACTATGAAATCACAGTCATAGGAGGCCCCAGATGGAACAGAACAATGCTGGTTGGCAGGGATGAAGGTGGCATTAACACCACTGGACTGTACACTACAAAAGGAAGATTTTATGCAATGTAAACCACACCTCGACAAAGCTATTGAAGTAGTTGAAATGCTATGAGGGCCAGACTTAGCGTGGGGAGGAGCTGGCTGTGCCTGTACTAAATGTCCAAGGCAAAAGCTCTGTCCCCAGCCTGGACTGGTTCCCAGAATGAATGATGTTTCCCTGTGTGTGTCCGTCCCCTTTCTGTCCTAGGAGACCAGATGGCAGCTTCCCTGAGGCAGGAGCAAGGGTCTTCAGCATGGTTGGGGCCAGGCATTTGCTGATGAATGACTGAGTATGAAGCATGTCATCTAAAACCCCAGCATTTCCAATACCACAGAAGGAAAGCAGCTCTGCCATCTGGGCGTCGGTGAGAGGGGAAGGGTCTTCTTGTTTTTTCCCCCTACAATAGCTTTCCAAGGTCTCATGTCCAAGGACAGTGTGGACACCTGGGAAACTGCCTTACATGCGTTAGCAGAAGGGGATCCCAGGATCATTGCTCTTCATTGGCAAGGTTGGTATATTTGATTGTAGAAGTCAGTGTGTGTGTGTGTGTGTGTGTGTGTGTGTGTGTGTGTGTGTGTTTGATAAATACTCAGAGATAAAAAGACAGAGACAGAGAAGGACAGATACAAGAAAGCTATCTGACAAAATGCCCATTGGCATCTACCTTTTGACCAACATACCCCTCCCACTCAGTCTCCACAGCCAGCCTCCACGGCAGTGTCCATGGCAGTGTTCTTTAGGAAGCAGTTCCCATCAAACAAAGTCTGGAGTGGTAAGGATCAAGTTCACATCAGAACAGCTCCTATATGTATTTTTCACCTTACTTCAGGGACATCCTGGCATTTAGGGAGGCAGCACATGCCAGATCGGAGGTATGTAAGCCATTTTCTCATTATCCCAGTAATTCTTGGCCCTGTGAGACTTCCATTTGCCCTAAGAAGCTAGACATAAAAGCCATGTGATAGAGGCCCACTGATGCAAGGTTCCCAGGATGATGTTGCCAGAGGCAGGAGGTGGATTAGTGGCTGACAGAGTCTGAGCAGTGAGGGGTATTGGGGGATGGAAATAACTGCCCATGGTGGGGTTTCTGTCTGAGGTTATGGCACTTTAGCGTAATACAACAACATGTAAGGAACATCCTAAAAGCTCAGCTGAGTACCTTAAACTGGTTCATTCTGGGTTGTATAAATTTGACTTCAGTTTACCTTAGTTCAAAGTATATGAGGTTGTTCTTGCTCTCTGAGATCCTGGCTGTCTATTTATCTTGGCACCTGTATCTGTTGAAGGTCCAAAGTGTGCTGACGTTTGTTTACGTTCCCTGTGGATGCTCGGAGGAGTTAACCCCTCTGTTAGTCATGATCTTCTTCTCAAAGTCAAATATTTCTAGGAACACCATCACTGTCACATCTAAACTGACGTTTCCATTGTGATTCTAATTCAAATGGCAAGATTGTCACAACCCTCCTGAGCAGAGCCCTGATAGAGGTGTGTTTGGGGGGGGGCAGGGGAATCCCTGTTGGCATTTTACACGTCTTAGCAAGTACTCAGCAAGTCTTGATGGGCTGGGTCACTGGGCATGGTGTCCCTTCTATCCCAAGGGCTTGGCTCCCCATCTCAGCCCCCAGTGCTACCCTAAAAAGCCCAAATCCTTTTCCCTGTCCAGTGCCCTCTCCTTGTCCGAGGGGTCTGAAGTTCATGTCCAGGAGTTCTGCACCCCTTTGCCTCACTCCAGGAGGTATGCATGTAACTGGTTTGCAGTGGGGCTGGAGGCCTCTTGTTAGTGGAGACCTCAGCTTCCTTTTTTAAAAAAATATTTATTTTTATTTTATGTGAATTGGTGTTTTGCTTGCATGTATAACTGTGTAAAGATGTCAGATCTTGGAACTACAGACAGTTGTTAGCTGCCACGTGGATGCTGGGAATTGAACCCGGGTCCTCTGGAAGAACAGTCAGTGCTCTTAACCCCTGAGCCATCTCTCCAGCCTATCTCAGCTTCCTTATGGTTCTTTTCCTTCATGAAGCTCATCAGCCATCTTGTTTTGAAACTTCCAGAAGTGCCTTTGGTTTCCTCATGTAGCTGGTCTTGCTTTCTACTTCTCTATGACTTTTTTTTTTTAATGTTAGAGAGATTTCCTCAGTCCTTAAATCCTTCTTTTATTTGGTTCTTTCTCTAGGCCCTTTCCAAGGCAGTTACTGGTTTGGGTTCTTTATGCGTGCGGCTCTGTTCCTGTTTCATGGATATACTATGTTCTTCCACCTTCCAGTGTTGTTGAAAGCTTTCGATTTCCTGCACTGGGTCTGTTTCCAGGCCATCATGTGTGGAGAATTATACCTTTGTAGGAATATTTGGGCCATCAAAGGCTGTAGGAATGTTTTCAGATGAATGTTTGCAGGTCTTCTCCCTGTCAGAGTTTCCAAAGCAAGATCTCTCCTCCTCCAGTTCCCTCTGCTCCCAGCAATGACAGTCAAACTGACTCTGGTTTTTGTTTTTGTTTTTTTTAATTTTTTCTTACTTTTTTCATTTTTATTAATTTAAAAGGTTTTTTTCCAGATCTACCACTGCTTACCCTCCCATCCCTCCTTCCGTTTCCTCCCAGTTCTCCTTCAGCCTTCCCCCACCCCATCCTCCCATTCATTCCCCAAGGAGGGCAAGGAGTCCCAAGGTGGGTCAGTTCAGTCTGGCTCAACCATTTGAGGTAGGTCCAAGTCCCTCATCCCAACATTAGGGCTGGGTTTGGTGTTCCTCTGTAGGGAATGGGCTCCAAGATGCCAGTTCACACACAGGAACATACTCTGATCCTATTCCAAGAGGCTCCATAAGCTGCCCAGGCCATTTGACATCATCTACCTTTGGAGAGTTTAGTTTCTTTCCCTGAAGGTCCCTCAGCTATTGTTTCTGAGTCAGTGAGCTCCCTCCCAATAGCTCAGGTCAGCCGTCTCTGTGGGTCTCTTCCTCATGATCCTGATCCTTTTCCTCATATACTCTCTTCTCCCTCTTGAAGAAACTTGACCTGGTGCTTAGCTGTGGCTCTCTGCTTCCACCCCATCCATTGCTGTGTCAAGGTTTTATAATGACACTTAGGTGGTCATTCATTTCATTATAGGGGAAATCCTGTTTAGGCACTCTCTCTATTGCTGCTTAGAGTCCTAGCCAGGGACATCTTGTGGGTCCTTAGAGGTTTCCTTAACACCCACAAACTGACTCTTGAACATTGTTTGATTCCTTTCAAAGACTGCTCATACTCTGGCCTTCAGCCCGTTTGCAGAGGGTCCAGTGAAGCTGAGCTGTGCAGCCCCCATGCTAATGTGTCTTCTTGCAGGATTCTCAAGCCTGTATGTGAAGTAGGTCTGCCATATGATTGGAAATCTACAGAGCTCAGTTTCTTCTGTCTACTCATGTCCAGTGAGAAGCTTCAGCCACTCAGACCAAGAGCCTTGAAGTACATACAGATGCCAGAGTCCCTAGCAGGGCCCTCCAGAATTGCAGTCTGGGAAGAACCTCAGTCTGAATGCTACCATTCAACAATGGTCCCTGAAGGTCAGGAGACACCCCAGACCATTACGAGGGAAAGTTAGGGCACTCTATAGCACACAGTTAGTTAACTGGCTACACAACCCTCCTTCTACAGCCTAGGCAGCAGCTACAGCAAACACAGAAACTATGGAAGATTTAGGCAGGTGCAGCAGGTACAGCAGGTACAACAGGTGCAGCAGGTGCAGTAGATGCAGCAGGTGCAATAGATATAGCAGATGCAGCAGGTGTGCAGATGTAGGCAGATATATTAGTGTAACAGATGTACAAACAGAGTAGCTATGGCATGTTCACATGTGTAAAAGTGTGATGGGTACACAGTATCATAGGAGTCTAGATGCAGCAGTACATCAGGTACACAGATGCAACAGTACATTGAGTGCACAGATGCAGCATGACAGGCACACATGTGCAAAAGTATGGCGGGGCACAGGTGCATCATGTCAAGTGTACAGACTTAGTGGAATGACAGGTGTTCAGGTACTGTAGTGTGACAGGTGTTTAACAGTGTGTCAGGAGTGCTGGGCAGGGGTGTGTCAGGAGTGCTGGGCAGGGATGTGTCAGGAGTGCAGAGCAGGGGTGTGTCAGGAGTGCAGGGCAGGGGTGTGTCAGGAGTGCAGGGCAGCAATGTGGTGAGTATGCTGGTACAGATGATATCATGCTCTCTTCTGAGCTCAGGCCATATGTGACAGGAAGATGCTCAAAGTCTTTGCTTTTGGGCAAAGGGATGGCATGGGGGGGGAGTTCCTTCTTTCATCTGGTTCTTAGTGTGCATACTGGACCAATGCAGCCCTGCTACATTGTGTGGGGCTGTTTCTATCACAGTTGGCTTTGGAGCAGCGTGGACCCCTCCATTACCCTTTCTCTAGGGCTGGGACCTGTTTGGCCTTTTTTCCAGGCTATGGTGGAAGGAAGAAAAAGCCCCAGGGACCACAGTCACCCCAGTAGGCGGGTCTGTGTTTGTGATGGCTTCTTCATGCTACTAGGTCGTTTGCATTGTTCAGAAGCATAAGCTTGTATGTACACCCAGGCACCTCGAGAGCTCACAGGCAACAGAGGCAGTTCAACCCTGGCACACTGTGGAAATGGCTCTGTGTGGAAACCACTTTGAAGATTTACAAATGATTCAACACACAGGGCTTTCTTCTGTGTCAAACCTTTTTTCATCCAAGACCACTGGATTCATGCTGTTTTTTTCCCTTCAAATGACAAGCATTCAGCTGCCCATCTTTCCACAGCCCTTATTTTGGGAAACTTAGCTGCCATCACCCTGTGATTATGAACAGTTCTTCGACCTAATTACAATTTGCCTCTTTGTTTCCTACCAGCTCATCAGGCATCCACCACACACTTGACAGCTGAGTGGAGTGTGTGAGCCAGTTCCCCTCCTGGAGCCTCCAGAGCTCTGTCTACAAGACTACTATTCCAACCCATTTGTCCCAGGTCAGTTTTGCATGGAGTCCCAGCCCTTCAGGGTTCTTATGCAGAGCTGTGCTTTCCCAGTTAACCCCTGGGTATGAGGCAACTCTGTTAGCCCTAACGATTCAGTTCTTCTCACTGCTGTGCTGGCCATATATAGGGAAGTTTTTGTAGCTCCACTGGAGCAACTACCACAGGCACATGCCAGTGACCCCCTCAAGCCCTCCTATCTCTCAGAGGCCTACAATTTGAGGAGGACCTAAGTCATGTCCTGGGACAGGAGCAAATATAGGAAGCCAGGAAGAAGACAAATAAAAAAGCAAAGCAGGATAGCCCTTAGCCGAGGCTTCCAGGCGGTCCAGTAGAGAGCAGCCATCCCCTGGGTGGTTGTCTGAATGGAAAGGGCCCCCATAGACTCATAGGAATTATCATTATTGGAGGTGTTGCCTTGAGAAAGTGTGTCACTTTCTGGGAGTGGGCTTTGAGGCTTCAGAAGATCAGGTCAGGCCCAGGAGCTCACTTCTTGCTGTCTGTGGATCCAGATGTAGAACTCTTGGCTACCTCGCCAGCAACATTAAAAATCTAACTAAGAGAAGTTCGTACCAAGGACTGGGTCTTGCTGTGATAAGCCTGACTGTGCTTTTATTTGGAGGAATGTGGATGTCTAACTGGGGTTTCCATTGCTGTGAAGAGACAGCATGACCATAGCAACTCTTATAAAGGAAAGCATTTAATTGAGACTGGCTTACAGTTCAGAGGTTTAGTCCATTGTCATCATAGCAGGGAGCATGGTGGCTGGGAGTATGCCAGCTTGCAGACAGACATGATGCCAGAGAATTTTATATCTTGATCCAAAGGCAATAGGAAGTAGATTGTCTCACGAGGTATGGCTTGAACATATATGAGACCTTAAAGCCCATCTCCACAGTGACATTCTTCCTCTAACAAGAACACACGTACTCCAACAAGGCCACTCCCTTTGGGGACAAATTACATTCAAACTACTCTACTCCCTGACCCCCATAAGCCTGTAACAATATAATAATGCAAAATGTATTTAATCCAACTCAAAACTCCCCATAGTCTATCACAATCTCAGCAAAGCTTTAACGTTCAAAGTCTCTTTGAAGATTTATGCAATCTCTTTATAATGTAATCACCTATAAAAATGAAAGTCTAAAAAACAGATTACATACTTCCAACAAACAGTGGTGCAGGCTATGCAATACCATTTCAAAACACAGGGAAGGAAGTATAGCAAGGAAATACCGGACCAAAGCAAGACAAAACCAGCTGGGCAAACTCCAAACTCTCTATCTCCCTCCAGGTCTGATGTCAAAAAATGCTCTCCACATCTCCAGCTCCATTTGGCTTTGTTAACTGCAACACACTTCTTTCTCTTGGGCTGGTTCCACTCCCTGTTAGCAGCTCTCCTTGGCAGTATCCCAGGACTCTGGCATCTCTAATATCTTGGGGTCCCCAAGGCAATCCAGACTTCAACTTCGCAACTTCACACAATGGTCTCTCTAGGCCTCCATTCAGGGACATCCTTGACACACGTCTGGCCTCGGCAGTTATTTTTAGTTGCAGAACAAGATTCCAGAGCCCCTTTCTTCTATCCTTAACTCCAGAGCCTCGAGGCCAAAGCTGTCAAGTTCTGCTGCTTACTGGGGCTGGGACATGGCCCCCTTGTTCAATTACATATTCACCAACTTTCCATGGTTTTCTTCACTGTCTAAGATTGGCTGTCCTAAAAGTGGATTTGTAGACCAGGCTGGACTCAAACTCAGATCGTCAGCCTCTGCCTTTCCAGTGTTGGGATTAAGGGCATGTGCCACCACAACTGATGTAGGTGTTTGTGCAGTTCAGACGGAAAGAGATCCTGGCAGTTGGGAGCCCAGGCATACTGATGCTGCAGCTTCAACGGGAATGTATTCAGGCACTCAAAGCTGATGAAAACCACAGGCCACAGTAAGCATAGGTAGCAGTTTACAGCCCTGCTTCAGGGAAAGGCTTCCCCAGTGTTAACAGCTCTGCTCCAGCAAGGGAGGGCTTCTCCAGTGAGGTTGCTACAATCCTGCTCTGGTTTCCCAGATCAGCTGGGGAAGGTTTCCTCAGCTTCTCTTCTCTCTGTGTTCAGGGAGTGTAACAACTCTGCTCTGCTAGGGAAGGTCCTGAAGGTTCACTCCCTCAGCTGTTCTCTGTCCAGACTCCATTGCTGATCCCTCAAAAGGGAGATTTATTGGGAGAGAAGAGTCCAGGAGAGTGGATACCTCAGCCCAGGGTGGGAGAGGGCAGTAGGGAAAGGGCTGTGGGCACAGGATTCATATAGGGCTTCTTGGGGGTGGAGAATTCTAGGGAGAAAAAATGGTCAGATTTTTTTTAAGCTCTGATTTGGTTTTGGTTTTAGGGTCAAAATGTTTCTTTCACTGGCTCTTTTGGGCTTTGGGGCTCTAATTTCAGGGCCAGGGCATATTTCTTTCATTGGCTCTGATTCTAGGGCCAAACAATGTTTCTTTGGTACTGGTTTCAGAGTCAGGGCACATTACTTTTTGGTTCTGGGTTCAGGGATAAAGTATTTCTTTCACTGGCTCAGGTCATAGATCCAGGGTGGATTTCTTTCACTAGCTCTGGGTTCAGGGCTAGGGTGGGTTTCTTTTACTGACTCTGGTTTCAGAGCAGGATGGCTTTCTTTGGCTGGCCACTTTTCCCTACAGCTGGCTCTAAGCTTTTTAATTCCTTATCACAAATTGGAAATTTAGCTGGATGTGGCCTTGCCCTGAGGTCACCACTCCTTTTATTCCATTTCTTAATCTGTTTATCTCCTTGAATTTGGGATTTAGCTTCATCCCACTTTCTGGTGCTCCTTCTCTCCTCAAATATTTTTTCTTGCTCAGCTTGCTCTTGTGGTGGTAAAGAGTGTGACTGTTTTCCACCCCTATCAAAAAAAAAAAAAAAAAAATCTGCCTGAAGCTAAAGAGCTGAAGATGAACAATTTTGACAGAAGAAACTTTTGACAGCCTGGTATTTATTGACTGTGTCACATGGTTATCAGTGGTCACTTTTGTGCAGGTCTATAATGAAAAGGAGCAAGCCAAGCAAGGGAAAATATAATATGTACAGTTTGTGAGGAAAAGAAGCACCAGGAAGTGCTTAATCTCAATCCAAAGCTTGATGTCAATTCCAATAAAGGCAGTAGTGACCTCAGAGCCAGACCATACCCAGCTGAGCTTTCAACTTGTGAAACAGAATTGAAGAAAAGCTTACGGCAGGGCATAGTGATGTAGAGCTTTAATCCCAGCACTTAGGAGGCTGAGGCAGGTGGATCTCTGATCGACAGATCAAGTTCCAGGACAGCAAAGCTCAGATAGTAAAGGAAACTATCAAAACCAGAAAGCTAGTGAAAAGGTATTTGAATGAGGGGGAGGGGGTCAGCCCCAGCAAGCAGCAGAACTTGGCAGCTTTGGCCATGTGGTTCTGCCTTAGAGCCAAGGATACAAGAAAGGAGTTATGGGATGTCCCTCCTCTACTAAGGAAAGCTGCTGAACCCAAGCGTGGGTTAGGGGTGTCCCTGAATGGAGGCCCAGAGAGGCCATTGCATGAAGCTGTGAAGATGAAGCCTGAATTGCTTTGGAGACCCCAAGGTGTTGGAGATTCCAGAGTCATGATATACCTGCTGAGGGGAACTGATAACATGGAGTGGAATCAACCCAAGAAAAGCAGTCAACAAAGCTGAAAGGAATTGAAGATGTGCAGAGCTTTTTGACATCTGACCTGGAGATGCAGAGTTTGGAGTTTGCCCAGCTGGTTTTCAGTCTTGCATTAGTCCAGTATTTTCTCATTATTCTTCCTTTTCTCCATTTTGGAATGGTAATGTGTATCCTGTGCCCATTGTATAAGTATGTGATCTGCTGTTTTTTAAATTTTGATTTTACAGTGGGCTATAGTTAAGAGATTGCCAAGAGTATCAGAGACTTTGAATGCTGGACTTTTAAACACCATTGAGACTGTAATAGACTATGGGGGCTTTGAAGCAGTACTAAATGCATTTTGCATAATGATATGGCTACAAACCTATGGAGACTAAGGAGTGGAATGTGGAAGTCTGAATCAAAATGTCCTTCGCAGACTCATAGGAAGTACCGTTGTTGGAGGTGTGGTCTTGCTGGAGGAAGTATGTCACTGGGGGGGTGGGCTTTGAGGTTATAGAAGATCAAGCCAGGCCATGTGGCCTACTGTCTCTTCCTGCTGTGTGGGGATCCAGATATAGAACTCTCCAGTACCATGTCTGCTTGAGGGCTGCCATGCTTCCCACCATGATGATAATAGACTGAACCTCTGAGCTGTAAGCCATCTCAATTAAATGTTTTTCTTTATAAGAGTTGCCATGGTTGTGGTGTTTCTTCACAGCAATGCAACTCTAAGACACCCTGGAAACCAGAAAACCTAAGAGAGTGCCCCACATACCTGCACCAACTGCACCATGGGCTGAGTCACAGACAAAACACGGGGAAGGCACTGACCCTGCCTGGCCCAGTTTGAGTCCAGTCTTGTAATCAGGCACTTCTCTGAGAGACACATGAGGCACTTTCTGAGAGGTCCTTGGCAGCATGTATTTTGTTCCTGTCCTTGCGGAGTGGCTCTGTGTGATGACACCATTTAGAATCTTAGATTGGCTGATAGTCACGTAATACCTATGTTCACTTGACGCCTGATACCTCCATCTCCCAGTCACTGTCCCCCAATGACAAGCAGAAGGCTAACATAGACACTGGCTAAGCTGCAACAGGGCATGTGAATGCAAAAGACTCCTAATCGCAGCACTTTGGGAAATGTGACTTCAGTTTCTAGCTCTGTAGCTGGAGTAGATTCTTCCCTTACAGTGAAGGGCTTGATCACACAGTGGACACAGTTTGCATGTTAATAGGCAGAGGTACAAAATTTCTTAATGGAAACTTCAAGACTTCACAAGGAGCTAAGAAAATGATGCTTGTCTTTGGGTTTCTATTTGCTGTGAAGAGACACCATGACCATGGCAACTCTTATAAGGAAAATATTTAATTGGGGTGGCTTGCTTCCAGTCTTGGAGGTTCAGTTCATTATCATCATAGCGAGAAGCATGATGGCGTGCAGGCAGACACGGTGCTGAAGCTGGAGCTGAGAGTGCTAATCCTGCAGGCAACAGGAAGTCAACTAACAGTTACACTGAGGGAAGTTTGAGCAAAGGAAACCTCAAAGCCCGCCCCCACAGTGACACACTTCCTCCAACAAGGCCAAACCCATTCCAGCAAAGCCACACCTGCTAATAGTGCTACCTCGGTGAGATTATGGGGCTAATTACAGTTAAATTAAAACAATGAGGAATATGAGCTCCAAGCTTGCTTTCCAGTGCCTAAAGCTCATCATTGTACATAAGCCCCTCCACCCACTGCCACCAACTGACAAGACTGTTCCCCATGAAGCTACTTGCTACATCAGGGTTTAATTCTAATATATTTCAAAGAGCAGATAGGGACAGATGACCTGGCACAGCTCTAGCACTAAAATCCATACCATAATTATCCAGGACAGTGAAAGGTCTAGAAAGCATTTGAGGTTCAGCAGGACAGGTGACAGAATTCAATAGCCTGAGAGGCCTGACACTTGCCCTCCTGTGGCATCTCTAGGCAGCCAAAGGTAATCTCTACCCAGTTGGAGTTGGGGCATCAGAGAAGTACAAGCTGACCATCCCCACCCCACTACCCATTCATGCCACATGGCAGGTGGAACATCCACTTGTCAGAGTGAGTCTGTTAGAGACTTTAGAAGGGTCAGATTAAGGGTTGGCCTGACAGTCCCATACAGGCGACCCTCCATCCTTTTACTCCAGGACACAGATGTCCAGAGCACTGTCATGTCTTGCTGGTACCTACAAGTGACACCAATAATGCAGCCAGATGCATGATAGCAGTTAGTGCCATGACAGGAGGATGATAGGCTTTTCCCTGGTGCATGGAACTCACTCTGTTTTTCTTCTTTTTCAGAGCCAATATGTAGGCCGCATGGGATAAGAATTGGGTTTGACTCTCTCTTGTAGTCTAGAGCCTGGAGCACCTGTGATCATATCTGAAACTGTCCCTCAAGGCAGTGTCCCACCAGTGAAGGCTGACAGAAGCTCTGAAAACCGACTCAGGTCACATTTATCTGCTACCTCCGATGTTGCTTTGGCGGGGTCCACTCTAGCCAAACAGAAAGGGCTCTCTTGGGTCTGTGTCTGGCTACTGCATGCTCAGGGCTCTGACAGCCTCCTCACTCCTCAAGATCTTGGATATAACCAACTGTCTAGCTCATGCTAGGGCACAGGACACAAGAGAAAGCAGGACACAGGACACAAAGGAGGGCCTTACATGAGGAGGTAGGCTCTCTGAAGCTGACTCTACTCCCTTGTCTGCTAGCCTCTCTCTCAAAAGGCCTCATGCATGTTAGATAATCGGTCCTGGACCTGAGGGAGCAGACACACAGCTCAGCACTAGGGAATCTTCTCCATCTCAGGTGGTTGAAGTTGCTCCCTTGGAAACACAGTAGTTCAGACAAAGCATGAGTGTATTCCCAGGGTCCTGTGATGGTGTCAAGGTTCTCGTGTATTGAGGTGATGGGAGTATTAGTACGTGTGGCCTGATAGTAGTAACTGGGTCACAGGAGAACTGTTCTGGGAAGGAATTAATATGGTTCTTAGGAACCCCAGTTAGTTCCAGGTTTCCTGCCCATATTGGTGACTTTCTCTGCTTGTGAGTATTTGTGTAGAGGTGTACCCACCCATGCCGAGGAGATGACTACCAGTCTCCTACATATAAGCAGAAGTCCCTGGTCCTTCCTGGTGCAAAGTTAGATGCAAAGTGTTATGAAAGCAGCATTTTTGTATTCTTGTTACAAGCTTACATCAATCTTCTTTGAAAGAATTAGCTAAGACACACTGTTCTCTAAAATATACACGACAGATTCATTCCAATTGATTATAATGTCGTGCAATGATGAAAATACTTTCTTTTTTCCCCTAATGTCAGTCCCTGCTGACTCTGTACTTCATGGATGGACTCTTCCAGTTTCTATGACCTCTGACCCCTTGTCCTCAGTGTGTTTGTGCAGGCAGCTGCAAAGATCACCCATTTCCAGTGTCCTTTGGGATGCTGTGTTCACTTGTTCCATTAACTTTGATCTATTATTACACAAATGCAATCTTCTGACATGGAAAAATGGTGCTTGGCACTGAGAGGCATGGTCTTAGTCTACAGTTATTTTCTGAACAACTAACTGTGTCTGTGAGCTGGCAGCAATGGAGTCAGCCAGGCCAAAGAAGGAGGATGTCACCAAGGAGTGGAGCCAGAACCCACTCGCTGGACTGGGTAAACAGACATCTGTGTGCTAGAAAAAGCCTCTAGGTGATTACAGTGTCCACCACAGCCCTGGCAATTTCTTTACTCAGAGTACATAATGCTGGCCTCTTACTGTCCCATTTAATCTGATAAGAGTCCAGCTGCTGGTGTACAGGTATCCCAAGACCACCCATGGCATCTCTTCATCTTCTCCCTTCTGTCATCTACTCAGCAAACGTTTATTCTGCACCACATGCCAGACATGACACATGGCAAAAATCAGGCACATGTGGCTTGGGTACTGGCTCTTTGGTCTCCTTACTGCAAGTCAGACTATAACATGGTTTCTTTCCCTCACTGAGTCTTCAGATGACCTTGTTCATTTCACACCAAAGCCAGTGAGGCTCCAATACCTTGAAGGTGGCAATCAGAAAGAGTACATATGACAGGCGTCATCCCTGTACGGGTCCAGGAGCCTCAGGTCTGTACACGGCGAAGCAATGTTTTGCAAACAGGGGCCTAGTTTTCCTGTTTCCTCACTCTCTGTCTACATGTGGGCACCATGGTAGATGTGGCAGTCCCCACACTAGCATAGGTCTATGAGGAGTCTGGGAAAGTTACTCAGACCACCAAAGCCTTGGAAACCACTGACTGAAGAACACTTGTCTCTCTTCTTCTTTATCTGTTACCTTGAACCAGCCTATCCTGAAGGTGACACTCTGGCCACAGCCCAGCCCAAAGATGTTACCCCGAAGCACTTTGGTGTACTGTTGGTGATACCTGAACACCCAGCACATTACAGTGGGAATTGGAAAGAGATGAGCATGCTGAAGGAAAGATGGGAAAGACCCAGAAGACCCAGACAGGGGCAGCCTAGAGCAATTCAAAACAAAACAAAAACACTTGCCAAACCTAGGGTAGAAAGGAGATACCCAGTGCTGAGACTTAAATATTATTTCCAACACAAAAATCCAAGCAAACATACAGCGTACTATGACTATTTAAAGAAAAATGCCATCAGAAGCTGTCCCTGAGAATGACTGATGGTAGGTAAGCTCAGCAAAGGCCTTAGAAATAAATCTTGAAGAGGCCCAGAGAACTGGAGAAAGTCAAGAAAGCTATGGAAGAACACGAGACCTATTATGGCTTGATTTCAAATATCTCCCCGAAGCTATATGTTGAGCATCCACACCCCAGTACAGCACTATCTGGAGTTAGATTGGATCATGAGGGCTCTGACTGTATCTGTGGGTTAAATTCAGTAATGAGGGTCATAGGGCTTGGGGTACAGCTCAGGTCATAGAGTGTTTGCCTAGCATGCAGGAAGCCCTGCTTACGCTCTTACCTAAAACTGGGTGTGGTGGTCCATATACATAATCCAGGAAAAGAAAGAGAATTCGCTGTCATTTTAGAGATATCGGGAGTTTGAGGGCAGCCTGGGCTACATGAGACTGCCTCAAAGCATACACAGAATAAAACCATTAATGAATGCATAGCTCTAATGAGCTATTGGGAAGTAGTGGAAACTTTAGGAGGTAGGCTTACTTAGGCAATAGGTTTGGCTGGCATGCTTTCCGGGGTCTATGGCCCCTTTTGGTTCTCTCAGTCTTTCCGCTTTCTGGACATCATGATGATCATCTTTGCTCTGTTACCAGCTCCCCACCACAACGAAATCTCACCTGGGCTCAGAAATATTAGAAGAGAGTGACCATGTGAGCCAAAATACACCTTTTTCTCTTGCAAGCTGACTCCTCAGGTATTTCCAAAGTGGTGGGAAGTTGTTCAACACAGGAACTATCCATAAAACAAAATAAACTTTCAAAAAACAAAGCTGCAAACAACTAGTGATTAATGAAAACCCACTAGAAAGAATAAAAACATCTTAGCAGAGGGAAGAAATAAGTGCAGTCAGGGCAGAATAAGAGAAGACTAAGACTGAAGAATTTAAAAAAATATTAGGGAAGAGAGAAGAGAGCCTAGGGGACCTGTGGGATGCTACCCCTCCAAAACAACAACAACAACAACAACACACCCCTTTGTACACATTGTGGGAGTTCCAGGGAAAGAGGCAAGATCAAAGGAAAAAAGAATATGTAAAGAAAAAAAAAATCCTTAAATCTCCCAAATTTGATAAAAGACAAGAATGTAAACATGAGAGAAACTCAACAAATTCCAAGAGAAATGAAGTCCACGAGACCCAAGGGTGTTAAAATAAGACATTCAAAAGACAGAGAGGACTTTGCCAGGAGCCGCAGAAACATTACTCCCACACAGGGGATCCTGGTGCTTCCAACAGCTATTCAAAATTCAAATCAGCTTAAAGAACCCTCTGACTAATGAGACTTTCCCTTAACTTAAGGATGAATGACAATAGCTGTCGCTAAGCAAGAGGTAGGATCATTAGTCACTCCAGGACCCACACGAAGAAGAGAATAAAGGAACAGAGTCTGCAACCAAATGAAACAAACCTTTGCCAGGTAAGCACGGACAGAGATGCGTGAATATTATTGTAACTTGGGTTGTTTATAATTCTACATTTTGTTTTTCACATGAGTTAAGGGCCTTATTATTTAAAATAATGATAACTTTATGTTTGTGAGGATACTGCATAAAGACATTATTTTGTGTAATTTAATTCCTGAAAGAAATAATGGGAAGGAGAGAAGTTTTGTTTGCTGTTGAAATTGCATCCATGTGGAGTTAAAGTGACGAAAGAGAAAGAAAACAGATAAAGAATAACAAAAAAGAGGTAGGAGATATGTTTAAATATTTTACCATTAAAAAAGAATCATCTAAGCAGAAAGTCCATTCAGGAAAAGGGCGCTCAGGAGATAGGGGACAGAAAACACTATCAGACATACAGAAAGCAAACAATAAAATGAGGAAATGAACACCCTGCTTATCAGTGATTACTTTAAATGCAGATGATTTTACTATAGAACCAAAGCAGAGAGACTGGTAAAAACAGACAAAAATAAATGAGTTCCTTATATACTGTCTATAAGAAACTCACTTTAGGCTAGAGATAGGCTAGAGGAGACAAAAGATGCCTTATATTACATAAAAGATTCATTCAACAAACAAAAAATTAATAAATATGCTCACATCTAGTAATAGACTGTGGAGAAAAGGCTGAGGACACATTTCAGTGGCTAAAGTACTGGTCACAGAGCATGAGACTTGAATTTGGATCTTCAGCACACACACACACACACACGCACCTAATTGTACCAGTGTGTGGCTCTAATTCTAGTGTCAAGGAAGCAGAGACAGGAGGATCTCCATTGCTTCCTGGCTAACTAGCCTGGATGAATCACTGAATTCCAGGTTCAATGAGAGACCCTGTGTCAAAAAACACTGTGGAGAGAATTCGAGAAGGACATCCAGTGTTAGCCTCTGGCCTCCACACATACACACATATGTGTTGCATACATGTTCCCCCACACACACAATGAGCTGAAAGGAGAAATAGAATCTTCACTAACATTTGGAGGCACCATCGCTTCATTTCATGATAGGATCCCCAATCAGGCTATAGGAACATGGAACCCATGCCTGGCTAAGGGATTATTCTCTAATAGACAGAATTTTACTTTGAAACTTAACGATTTCCCAGAGAATTAAGATTCTCTCTGCCATTACAAAGAAAACAGATTTTACATATCAGAAAGTAAAAGCTAATGAATGCATACAGGTCTAATGAACTTGCCATGGCTGACTTCATCTTCAGAAGAGCTGAGATGCCAGTTATTTCTGGAAGACAAACAGCATCATGAAGCTGGCATCTAAGAAAGCAAGAGAAAGTTTAAGCTGCCCCAATGCTCACTGGGCACAATATATTCACCCTAGGTCCACATCTGAATGGGCCAGCTTGAAGATGTTTTCATGTGAGCAACGATGTCCCCACAATGAAAAAAAAAATCCACAATTTCTACCTTCTAGAGAACTGTATTTGCATGCAGCCTCTCAGGAAATGTCAAGTGCATCTCAGCTAGGAGTCAGTGTGGGGTTTCCAACACAAAATGCAGCTCCTTCCCACCCTGGCCAAGCCTGCAGGCAGAGCACGTTTTTTAAGACAAATGTCTCATGGAGCCAAGTAGTGGGGATTTGGAAGGAAAACACATCAGCTTTCCAGATGAAGGTCAACAGAGAAACGAGCTGGGAAGACACAGGCTGTTTGGCGGGAATCCAGAGCAGCAGCTAGCAGACGTCTGTGGCTAGACTAAGTGAGGCAGAGTAAGGCTCAGGGCTGGCTGCCATGGAGAGACTGAGCTGCCCTCTGTCCACATAGGCTGCCTTAGCCCCCAGTCTTCTTAGACATGTTCCCAAACCTCAATTGCTCACTCGGGGTCTAGATTGAAGGAGGTAAAGATGGTTTAAAAAGTGGAGGTGGCTGGGTTCCAGGAGCTCTGTCTGACCAGGATGTCTGCGAGTAGCCCACTCCAAAGGTGGCTCTGAGCCTGTACCCAAGAATGTTTCGGGATATCTCAAGATTAACCAATATAGACCCTCCCCGCCAATCACCACTAACGACCTCTAAAGAACCACACAGGGTATCCTTGGCTGCTATTCAGGATGGGTGACAAGGAATCCTTTCCTTTTACCCCAGATGAAATCCTAGTTCATATACAGAAGTTTTCATCAGTGAGAGCAAGAATCTTTTTTTTTTTTTTTTATTCTGAGCTGGGAAAATGGGAAGAGTGAGAATCTAGGCTCCACTTACAAGGATTGGCACTGGGCTACAGACATAAAAATGGGCCAGAGAGAACTCTGCTCCAGGAATGATGGAGGATGCTTACAGTCTCTCTCCCCTTCCACACCACACCCCCTGAACAGGACATTAGAGAAAACTGGGGTCTGAATAGTGGAGAAAGTGGGCAGGCAAGCTAGAGACAAAGCCAAAACTGTATGTGTGTGTGTGTGTGTGTGTGTGTGTGTGTTTTCTTTATACGTATTCTATGTATTATTCAACGACAGTGAAATCAAATTAAAACCAATAATGGGGAGGTAATAGGTGAACACATAAAGAATATAAGCATAAAACCCAAATAATATGCTCGTAAGTAATGATGAGTTAAAGAAGAAGCCTCAAGAAAAATAATGTAAAACACAAGGAAAGGAATGAAAATAAAAATGCAGCGTTTACCCAAATTTGTTGGTTGGGGTGCAGCTAAACAGCAAAAGTAGTAACTTTATAGTGCTGAGATATTTACATTAGAAATGAGAAAATGGCCTAATCAATAATCTAAGCTTCTACTTCAAGAGCCTAGAAAGAAATAAGAAGAATCCAGGCTCTGGATTGGTGACCAGAGCCTGGTCACAATCTCATTGTCACACAGATGATCCTGGTTACACCAAATGATCACAAAACAAACCCAAAAGTGATGACGTGGGAACCCTGCATTTCCCTAACTATGCTTGGATGCTGCAACTGTATTAGCCACAGTATCTGACCTAGACATTCTTTGTCAGGTAAGTGTTAGCATAGGCTGAATTCATCCACATCCCTAAGGCAAGTGGATAGCAGGAATGAATGAGTGAGGGATCATAACAGACAGGGAAGTCTAATTACCTTCAGACCTATGACTCAAGACTGACAAGGCCAAGAGGTTGTGCGTGACATTCTTAAAGTGGAAAGGTAGAAAGTTTGAGAACAGATTAGTATGGACAAGAGTTAGGGAGGCCTGGGGAGGACTTCGCTGTTCACGGGGAGTGTGCATAGACCAGTGTGTAAGGCAGTCTGGTGTGCACATTGTCCACCAGAGGGTGTGTGGGAACATTGCTTGCACATTTGTGTGTGAATGAGTCACTTCTACTTACATATCTGTGTGGTATACACATCTGTGCTATGTGCATGTGAGTACATTATTTGTGGGCGTGTCTTAGGGTTTTATAGTGGTTTGAATGAGAATGGGCCCACAGGATCATACACCTTACTGCGTCCTCAGTTGCTGGAACTGTTTGGGAAGGGTTAGAAGGTATAGCCTTGTTGGAAGAGGCATGCTACTTGGGGTGGATGTCAAGGTTTCAAAAACCTGTCCCGTTTCCAATTCACTCTTCCCTGCCTCCTGCTTGTGGAGGTTCTTAGCCATTTCTCCAGCACTATGCCTGCCTGCCTACTGCTGTGATGATCATGGTCATTGACTCACTCTCTGAAATTGTAAGACCTAATACACTCTTCTCCAGGTTGAGTTGGTCATGGGTTTTGCCAAGGCAATGGCAAGAGAAAAATAACTAAGACAGTTCCTATTGTGATAAAACACCATGACCAAAGGTAACTTGAGGAGGAGAGGTTTTTTAATTCAGTTTAAAAAAACTGAAAAAGTTCATCATTAAAGTTCATCATTGAAGGAAATCAGGCAGGAACTGAGTGCAGGAATCTAGAAGCAGGAGGTGAAGCAGAAGTCATGAGGAATGGTGTTTCTTGGCTTGCTTCTCATGTCCTATTCATCTTGCTTTTCTTATATAGGCCAAGGCCACCTTTCCAGGAATGGTACTGCCCAAAGTGGGTGGGAATCTATCGCCCCATCAGTCAGTAAGAAAATGCTCAACAGACTTGCCTATAGGTCTATCTTATGGAGGCATTTTCTCAGTTGAGATCCGTCTTCCAGGTTGATTCTAGTTTGTATCAAGTTGACATAAAACTAAGCAGAGCAGAGTATGCACACCTACCTGTACACACAGATGTACCCAACTGTCAACTTTGTAATTTTTGCCTGGCTTAAGACATGTGATGCCACGAGGTCCTGGGACAAAAGTGTTTTCTAGGAAAAGGTGTGTCTGAAATGGCACTAGCAGTAAAAAGTAGAACCATGGAGGGAAATTCATTTTACACAACTATAGGCCTGAGTCAGCATGAGGCAAAAAGTCATTACTGCCAGAAGCATAGGGTAGGCTCACCCTGAGCCAAGAGAACTCAACCATGTACAAACACTTTGGAATTCTGGTTCAGTTTTAACCCTAAACTGAGAAACATCATGTATAAGATGAAGAAACAGGCTTTAAATGTGACTTTTTCTTAGAATATATTTAGAACATAACTCCACCAGACAAAACGCAAGCTAAATGAACCTTAGTGGGGAATGTCTGTGATGAGAAGAGCAGAGGGCAAATGGAAAGCATCAGAGGCAGGCAGTGGGGTGCAGATAGAGTCTCAGCGGGAAGTTCTCCCAGGTTCTGGATCAGGGTCTGAGGTCAGAGACATTGGCCTGGGTCAGACTCTCTCCATTCATCAGAGTCTGAGTCCCACCAAGATAGTAATTAGCTTCATTTGGCCCAGATGGATCTGCAGGGAAGAGGAAGATGGCTGACTCAGCACCCAGCCAGCATTTTGACAACATTAGTGGAACTCTCACTTTCTAGGTCCCATGTGTCCTGAGTGGGACTGTGGCTAGTGAGCTGATGGCCTGGTGGTGGCTCTTTAGTCACAGGCTGTTTCCTGGGGTCAGGTAAGGCCAGGTGGACGATCAGAACACTGACTTCTCAATGTGGGATTTGAAACATGTCTAGTCTTCAGCTGCAATAACTTCCTGGAGGCTGATTGTCACGTAGATAGGACAGAAGGGCTAGATGCTCAGAAAGGCATGACAACATCTTCGGCTACATGCTTCCTTGCCCTCCAGGGACAGATGTGGGAGGAAGGAGACATCATAGACATAGGGAACAAAGCTCACCGGACTTCAAATTATCTCCAGTCTTGCTTGAAATCTTCTTCTTCTTCTTCCTCCTCCTCCTCCTCCTCCTCTTCTTCCTCCTCCTCCTCCTCCTCCTCCTCTTCCCCCTCCTCCTCTTCCCTCTCCTCCTTCTCCTCTTCTTGTCTTTTGAGACAGGGTTTCTCTGTGCAGTCCTGGCTGTTCTGCAATGACTCTATAGTCAAAGCTGGCCTCGAACTCAGAGATCTGCCTGCCTCTGCCTCCCAAGTGCTGGGGCTAAAGGCATGTATAACCACTGCCCAGCTGGTATTTATTTTAATATTTGGTGAAATTCAGTAATTTTGTATACACAAATTCACAGAACAGAAGATGAGGCTTGCTGTTTTAGAGTCTCTGTCCTTTTATAGCAGGTGTTAATGGCCACAAGGGTTGGCACCTCTTTGTTTGCAATACCTACTCTGCTGAGGAGAGAACAGCCTGCCCCAGCTTTGGAGATGAGGTTATGCTTCTGCTGAATGATGAATCCCTGCAGAGTTGCACCCTGTTTGAGGAGGGTGGGAGGGTCCTCAGACCATAGGGCTAGGTGATAATTCTAAGACCTTCTTCAGCAGCCAGAGTCATGGAACAGCCCAGGCTGGCACCATAAAAGATGGATGTTGACCACTGTCCACAGTCCAGGCTGGGGGTAGCTAACGTCCCAGGGCCAGTCTAGGACAAGCCTCTCTGTTCATGGGACCCTTCATGGGTATGCCAGCTTTTCATTAGCCTCTGTCCCTTGAGGATTTGGATGATGGGCAGATGTCTTCTCTATTTCTTCTCTTGTTAATCATTGCTGACCGAATCCAGCACCCCTCCTCCACCAGTCCCTTGTCAGTTCCAAACCCACAATTCCTGGAGTACCCATCTCAGCTTTCCTGGAAAATAAGGTCCTCCCCACATGGGACCCTTCTACCCATCAGGACCCTGAAAGGGATCAGAATGGAATTTTCAAAGTAATAGCCTAACTGAATAAAAGCATGCAATTATATAAAACAAAAGCTGCAAAGTTTTAATCACTAAATTATGTGCTATGTTTCTTGTTTTCTATACAGACTAAATAAACCAGAGATGGTAATTTCTCACCATAGAACAGGCAATTACTCCTTCCATGCATTCCTTTTTAATAAGTGCATGAACAGCAAGCACCCCTTGGATCACCAGGGTTCCATTAAGAAGAACAAACATCGGGCACTCAGCCTTATGAAGAAGTGTCATTGTTTAAAAATCAGATTTAGACTATGCGCTGAGTGCTGCATGTCTGGGAGCCAGGAGAAGATGGGCAGGGAGGTCAGGACAGAATGGAGGCAGCCAGGGTGGATCCAGCTTACCTTGGGGCAGTCACACAGGTCATCATTCTTGTTCTCCCTCTTGGCTAGGTTGGGTCACTATGTGTCTGCCTTCATATTGGGAGGGCCCCTGCCCCAGGAAGGTATCCGTGTATGGTTTAGATCTGAGTCCTCCAACAGGCTCCTGTGTTTGAACACCTGATCACCAGCAGGTAGCACTGTTTTGGGAAGTTCTGGAACTTTGGGGATATGGGGTATAGGGGACAGACAGGTCACTAGAACCTGGCCTGCTGAGGTTCTGGTTTCTACATCCTGACTTTTTGCCTTCTGTGACAAGATAAGCAATGCTCTCCCATTGCCGCACCTGTCCGGTCAGGATGGACTAAACCATCCGAAACTAGAAACCAATCCTCTTCTCTTGCATTGTTTCCGTCAGTGTGATGAGAAAAGGAGCTAGCACAGAGGGATTCTTGTAGGCGAGGCTATGAGGATGCATCTGGGAGCAGGAAGCAGTTTCCAAAAAGGCAGACAGGTCTTGTCTCAAGAACTGGCAGGAGAACCAGTTGGAGTCCATGAATCTAAATTGCAGAGAGCACCAGGATGTCCCATTGGCTGCCCTCATCCCACCCAGGTCAGTGTCCTGCTCCATCCAGGCAACAAGCATCCCTGTGGTTTTCTGTAGCCTTCCCAGAGACACTCCATAACCCAGACTTCCAGCTCAGATTCTGGGACAGGGTGCTCATGTGTACCTTTCTTGCTGTAAGAGTTCTGCCATACTCAGGCAGAACTTGGTGGGGAGTCAACCCATGTGTCAGGAGCTTCAGACTTTACCAAGTGACCTAGAAAAGGAGTCTGTCTGCTGTCTGCCCAGGTGAACTCTGGCACTAGGAGGGACAAAACCTGGACTCATTCTCAGTAAGCTAGGAGCTGCCATGTTCAAGGACAAGGCCATATCAGGGGTGTGTGTGGCAAGAGGGTACTTGGAAGGCACTGTAAAAGCCACACAGCTTTCCTGACCACCACAGATGTGGAGCCCTCAGCTGTGCTGGGCCTAGCTCACTTGTGCTGGTGCCCTCACTTATAGAGCTGTGTAGACTGTGGCAAGGGCAAGGTGACTAAGCCTGGTGCAACATTGCTGGGGGCATCAGTGTATCTCTGTCAGGGAACCCCCTCAGCCTCCCTGGAAATCTGGCAGGTGCAGGCTGCTAGAGGTCACTGATGAAATGAGAAAGAAGCACTAGGTAGCTGAAGCAATTGCAGCATGTGGCCTGACCCAGTGCCAGCTCACAGCCTTGCACTTTTAGAGAAAAAGTCTAGAAAGTTGAAGGAATCCATTGGCTTTGAAGAAATGAACCACTGTTGTCTTGTGTCAGTGCCAGGCATGATCAGAATGTTCCCCAGGAATCAATGTCCCTCCCAAGCCCTAAACATAGCTCCTGTGGGGTGAGTCTGCTTATGATAATGATTTCTGAGTTCTGGATGCAGGGCAGGGCCCACCAAAGCCTTTAGAACACTTGTGTGGTATTTTGAATAGGAATGGCTCCCAAGGATCATAGATGTAAAGGCATGGTCACCAGGGAATGGCACTATTAGGGGTATGGCCTTACTGGGAGGTGTGACCTTGTTGGAGGAAGTATTCACTGGGGGTGGGCTCTGGGGTTTCAAATGCTCAAACCAGGCTCAATAGTTTCTCTCTTCCTGCTGTCTGCTGATCTGGATATAGTACTTTCAGCTACCTCCCCAGCACTATGTCTGCCTGAATGCCGCCATGCTTCCCACCAAGACGATAATGAATTATACCTCTGAGTGTAAGCCATCCCCAACTAATTGCATTCTTTTTATGAGTTGCCATGGTCAGGGAGTCTCTTCATAGCAATAGAACATTGAGTAGGATGACTGGTGGCTTCTTTTTAGCACAGAGGAGATGCCCATGGGCATGATAGAAATTTCAGCATGTAAGAATGGTTAGAAGCATCTTTTAAATTAAATAATTAATGTGTGTATGTGTACGTACATGCACATCTGTGTGCATGTATGTGCGTGTGCCTGCCTGCCTGACTGCCATTGTGCAGCTGTGTGGAAACCAGAGGACTTTGGAGAGTTGATTTTTTCCGACCATGACACCAGGAACTGAACTCAGATTTCCAGGCTCGACAGCAATGTACTTTTATTTGCTGAATCATCTTGCAAGCTCTAGAAGCATCTTCTAAGAATGATGTCACTAATGTGTGACCTTGAATGTCAAGAGGCAAATGCACAGAACACTAGACACCTCCTCTGAGCTGACAGACTTGGTAGCCCCTTGGGATTCCCTGCCCTCCAGAGCTGTGCCTGGAAGGTGTATTTTTCTTTTTTTTTTTTTTTTTCCTTCTAAGCCTGGCCAGGTTGCTCCAAGCAAGTAAGCAAGCAAACATCTGTCACACAGATGTCTATGTGTGGGGCCCCAGGCTAGGCTTCTTAGCCACAGAGCATCCTGGGAGGGTAAGAAGAAGTCACCTAGTAATAACTTGGGAGACAGCAGGATGTTGCTGCTTTCTGCTGTGGTTAAGCAAGTCCCAAGTCAGGCAGGTAAGTCTCAGGACGAATTAAGGGAATGGGCAGGGAGGCAGCACCTAGCATATACCACAAGCTGAAGAGTTCGCTGTGGACAAATGCATTGCTTTCTGGAAAGCACTGGTGAGAGCTGAGGTACCCTAGAGATGCAGGCTGCTTCTGGGTTTGCTCTGCTCACTGACTCCTCACTCAGGTCTCAGCTGTACTCAGCCTGTCTGTTTTGAGGTACAGGTGTAAGCCTTGCAGCCCTAAATGTTTAAAGAGAAAAGCAGCCTCGGCTTGCTGATGGGCCTATCAGGGTCTGTCCAAGGCTCATGGGATGTAGGCTCCATCTGTGCCTATGTTTTTTTAATGATTCAGTCAGTTTCTAGGCAGATCATGAAGCCTCTTTTCGGCTTTCTGCATATCTTTTCTACTCAGTATTTCCCCCTGACAAAACATACTGGGTCTAGTTCAGAACAGAAAACTCCTGTGTAAGAAGATGAGCCTGGGTAAGGCTGGCAGGTATGAGACAGTTACTGCCCAAATTTCCATAAGTTCAAGGGCTAGAACAGTGTCCTGGGTCATAGATCTAAGCCTCCTATATTCATCCATCAAAGGGTGAAGATCAGTCAGGCCCACCTGTGAGAGAGGCCTTCGGTAACACTGCAAATGCCATCTGACCCTTGCTGTAGCTCAGAGCACAGACCAGAACTGGAAACATGCATTGTGCATTCTATAGTTGCTCATCATCATGAAGCTCTCAATAAGCCTTGGCCTAGTAAGCCCAAGAGTGTACTCCCATGCCTTGACATCAATCTGGGTGTAACTGGCCTTAGCAAAAACAAAGACACATTTCAAAAGGTTCTCACACAAATCTCAGGGAACTAGATGCAACTGTGGAGGGATGTGCTTGCAGATGTGTTTATTTGACCTACAAAATGTTGGGAACCATGCCAGAGTGCTCCATCTGCCTGCAAAATAAGCATGTGTGTCTCACTGTTACAGCAAATTACCAAAGACCATCGGGCTTCAACAAGACATAGCTATCACCTCACCTGTCAGGAGTCCCAGAGCCGTAAACCAAGGTCTAGGCAGGGACAGGCTCCTTCCCGAGGTTTTGGAGAAGTATCCTTTCTGCTGCTTCAGTCTGGGGGTCTACAGTCATCTGGCTTCTGGCTGCAGTCCTCTGGTCCCAGCCTCCACCTTGATGTGTCTCATATCTTCCTCTCTTGCAAGCACATGCACTGATGCTCTCAGAAAATCCTTCAATCCAGGATGATCTCATCTTTGGACCACTAACAGTCATATCTCCTAAAACCACAATTCCAAATGAGGTCGAATTCCTAGAATAGGGTACAACTGGTCACCTCTGAGGGTGACTCTGAAAGCCACCGGGTTGACTTCCCTCCACATCCTTGTCATCAGTGAAGAAAGCAGCATCTCCATGGAGATTTTAGGCTCTGGGTCCTGGAGAAACTATGCTCAGCCTCCCAGGTACCTTCGTGTCCTCCCAGCCTGCCTGGATGTACTTTCCTTTCTTTGAGTTAGTTTTGAGAAGAGTATGTATGGGGCTTCAGAGATGTAACTGGCTGGAATTGGGAATTCAGACTCAGGAAGTGAGGACACGAGGAGGTCCAGCTATGGTTCCACATGCAGTGGACTGAGGAGGCTGAGGCTTGCTGAGTACAGCACAAGCTGTCTAAGTACCAGGGAAGTAGGGACCCAAGCTTTGTAGACATGCCCCAAGACACTACCAACCAGGGGTTCCCTAGGGCAGGAGTGAGCGCTCCACAAAGACCTCCCTCATATCAACATCTTTAAGACAGCACAGCCTCACATGCTGTGCTAACAGACCTGGGCTGTCATGTGAGGGCACTCCAGTGATGTTCCCCATTCTTCACAAGCCAGGCCAGGCAGCAGTCACTCACACTTTGGCCATGGTGAAGGCATAGAAAGAATGACCTCCCATTAGAGGTGGCCAAAATACCAGAGAAACACAGTTTCTATTCTTGATCCAGCTGAGAAGAGAGAGAGAGAGAGAGAGAGAGAGAGAGAGAGAATGAATATGAGCTATAACCACCGATGTGACCCCATGACCACCCAAATGTACAGCCACAAGCAGGACTGACTTGAGAGTCAGATGGGACCAAGTCCTTGAGGAGACTAGTGCACTCAGTGTACAGGGTACAAGCTGCCAGGGAGAAAATGGTAAGGCCATAAGAACAAGCAGGGGGTCCCCCAAGTTGTCTCTAAAGCCAGTCAGCACAGGCATGGGAGAAAACAATGGGCCACAGTAAGAACTTGATGCTCTTGGGATCACCCCACTATCTGGAAAGAAGAAGATAATTAATGGGAAGTTACTGAGGAATGCACCTAAAGTCTTGTTTACGTCAAAAGGATGAAAAGACCAATAAACAGTACTTGCGTCATCATGATAGAGCCACAGAACTATGCAGCTGCCAACAGGGTGAGCTAATAAGTGTATACCATCTAATCAAAGGTGATCAGGTCTACAAAGGGGTGGGAGAATGTGATCCATGATAAAAAGAGTTCATCAAAATTGATGGCAATGATGTTCACAGAGATGGCAGTATGAAGACCTCTGAAGATGCTCTTTAGCATAAAAGCGATTGGAACACTGGGAAAGTCAAAATAGCCTTTTCAGAACTCTGAGACTAACCAAAGATTGTCACAAACAAGGGAATATTTATGCAAGTAAAGCAGCTGCATCTTGGAAGAATAATGAGTTTTGGGGGACTTTAATATGTCCCTTTCCTATTTTGTGTTTCCCCAGCTCCTCCATAGCTGAGAAAACCAACAGTTCCTCTCTTTGATGGTGAGCCAGGGCAGGATTGATGCTGACAGTATCACCAGACCCACCTTGGAATTGCCTGGAAACGCATTTGCAAAGCTGGTTTTTTGTTTGTTTGTTTTCTTTTCTTAAGATACAGTTTACTCAGAACTGGCACAATTTCCTGAGTTATCAGAGGTAATTGTTTACCAAACCAGCTGCCTGGAATGACAATAACACAGGAAGCAGACACGAAGCTGAGCAAGGCCCTTAGAGAGAGAGCAAGAAGCCTGCCATAGTGGTGACACTTTTAATCCCAGCACTCTAGAGGTACTCTGTGAGTTCAAGGTCTACAGAGCAAGTTCCAGGACAGGCTAGGGTTACTTACACACAGAGAAATCTTGTCCAAGACAGCAAGGGAATAAAATGTCCACAAGAGACTTTGAAAAGACCCACAATATTTCTGGGAAACAGCAAGGCTGTTCACATGTGCAGGGTGACACCCAGGACAGGCAGGGAACTGAGAAGGCCCTGAAGTCTCACCCATTATGGACATTTGTGTTCTATGGCAGGTGAAAACGAAGGTGAGGTTTAGATGCCCAGCGGAGTGTTGACAGACGGCCAGCACAAGCCAACAGCACCTTACCAGAGGCTGAGGAACCTATCTGTTCCAGGACTTTGGGGAAATTGCTGCCCAGCAGCCATCTGAACACAGGCTTACCAAGCAGAGCACACGGGGGCATACGTAATACACACAAGACACAGAAGAGTGTGGAATCCCCAGTGCTGGCTCCAGGAGGCCGCTAAAAAAGCAATGACTACGAGCAGAGGACTCTGGGTCGTACTTCTCCTACTCAACCTGATACTGCTTGAAATGACATATTTCCAACAAAAGTAATGAAATATGCAAGGAGAAGAAAGTTGGCCCACACACAGGAAAGGAAGCATAGAAACTGTCCCCGAAGAGGAAGTCCAGCATTGCCTACCCAGTGAGAGAATTTCAGTAAAGATATACAGTCGAAAGAAAGGCAGAGATAGAAATGATAGGACCCAACAGTATGGTGACTGAAAAACAAACCAACAAATGGCCAGTGCAAAGGTTCCACAGAATTTTTTTTCCTGACAGAATAACAAATCCCAAATCTTGACTAACAGACAGTGATGGTTACTCTATCTGGGGATCAGAAAGAAAGAGTCTCAGAGAGCTGTGGAGGGAGCACTGAGCACATAGCACAGGCCTCACAGGAGCCCTGGGGAGAAGGCAAGAAGGTGCGGGTGCAGGAGAGGCTCACATTAGAAAAGGAGATGCTTGCCACAGCAAGCTCAGTTCTCCCTATTGGGAAGCAGAGAATGGGTAAACTAAATCCAGAGGGAGCAGGAGAGCAACCAGGAAAAGAACTGGAGAAGCCAAAACCAGGAAAGAGTAGAGAAGAGCAAAGAAGACAAGCCTGGTGTCTGAAGAATACCGAGAACAGGGGCTGGAGAGATGGCTCAGCGGTTAAGAGCACCGCCTGCTCTTCCAGAGGACCCGGGTTCGATTCCCAGCACCCACATGGCAGCTAACAACTGTCTGTAGTTCCAGTTCCAGGCAAACACCAAGGCAAATAAAGTTTAAAAAAAAAAAAAAAAAAAAAAAAAAGAATACCGAGAACATCGATGGACTTCCGGCTAGACTAAGGTGAGAAGAAAAGAGAACACAGGAATGAGGAAGTTATCATATATATGCTAGAGTAGACCTGTGTCACCTGGGGCGGAGTGAGCAGATTTTCCATGAAGAGCAGGTGAGAGAAGCATTCTGTGTCTCTGTTGTGTTAAAGCTGTTGTATAACATACATATATATGTGTATATATATATATGTATATATATATTATCCAGACTTTTTTTTTACAAATAAATGTGTTTGCTTTTGAAATACACTATTAAGAAAATTGGGAGAAGAAAACAAAACAACAACAACAACAAAAAAAACAACCAAAATGACAACAAAAACAAAAATCTGAGCAGGTCTGGTCAAAGTGACAAAGGACTGGTCTCTAGAATATGAAAGAAAACATCGCTCTACAGCAAAGACATACAACCCACGGAATATAACAGTTCAATAGTCAGCTTCTTCACTGAGCATGTGAACGGGATCAGCAGGTGCAGGAACATTCTTGGTGTCATTGGCTTGTAGGAGAAAGGCATATTAGGCTACTTTGAACCTAACAAAATGAGTAAAGTATGAACAAAACAAAGTAGGCTCTACCAGAGCTGAGGATGGAGAGAAGTTGTAGTCTTTATTCCCGGCTGGCAGGAGCCCAGAATGGTAGTTACTTGGGAAAATAACTTGCTAATTTGTTTAAAAAGTCAAATATACACATGGTGTTTGCCCAAGACAAACAAGAATGTATTTCTACAGATCTATACCAGAATGCTTATGAGAGTCTCATGTACGCAGGCAAAACTTGGCCTAATCTAAACATCCCTCAGCAGGTGAGTGAGAAAGCTTGCAGGTAGGACAGGTACCAAGGAGTACCTCACAGCCACCAAAATGACCGACTGGTAACACACAGGACTAAAGTGATGAGTCTTAAGACCCAAGCAGAGGAAGCCAGACCAAAGGACCGTAAGAACTAGGTGTGGAAAGTTCTCTACCAGGAAAAGCAAATCCTAGTCCATGCCAGAGTAGACCAGTGTCACCTGAGGCTGAGTGAGCAGATTTTCCATGAAGAGCAGGAAGCAAATCTGCAGGGTGAGAGCAGCATTCTGGGTCTCTGTTGTGTTAAAGCTGCTGTATGTATGCACACTAACCAGTAAACAAACTCATTAAATGTGTGAATTTTTCCATACATTGTATCTCAGCAAAGTCAACTACTACATGAATATTTGTGACATGCTAGTTCTTCAAAGCAACCCTCTCATCTCATGCTGCCCCCCCCCCAACCACCACACTCTGCCATCCTGTCTAGGTCGAGAACTCCATTCTTTGGCTCTATATTATTCTTAGTACAACATTGAAAATAGGTGCACCTTGGCTCTAGAGACATCACTGTGAGGCCAGCTCCACTCTAGGCGAGTGGTACTTAGTGCTGAGGATACACTCCATTCCAACTGACCTCTCTCTCTCTCTCTTTCTCTCTCTCTCTCTCTCTCTCTCTCTCTCTCTCTCTCTCTCACACACACACACACACACACACACACACACACACACACATAAGATACCCTGTATCTTTTAATCACAGCTCACACAATCAGCAGACTCACCTCTCATGGCCAGGAGTGTGTGGAGATGAGGCTGATGCTCTGGTTGCTTGGCCTCCTGCTGATAGTGTCTCCACAACATCCTGTGCTGACGCCCAGGAGCTCTCATCTCCCTCAATGAAGGGTAATTACTCCACTTGTTTCCTTTCGCATTGCACAATGCCAGCGTCGGTCTGTTTCCAAATCTGTTCTTGTATTCGGATTCATCTGGTTCTAGTTAAATGTGCGTTTTGTTTACTGCATATAATTTGACTAAATCGTTAAAATACATCTTGATGAAAAATAATCTCTACAGTTGGGTTTGGATTGCTGAATGACAGGCACAGAATCATCTATCCACATTTTTGAAAACCCTTTTCTGAATTGTTATTTGAGTAGGATGCTGGGGAGAGGAATTCAGCCCAGGCTTCCTGCAGATGACTCAGTGGTCTATGAAACTGGATGATACATACATTCAGGGCCTGAGTGCAGCTCCTGGTTCCTGACTTGACCTTCAAGAGAATTGTCCCCCAGAGATTTTACAGGGAGCTGTACTTCTCTTATCCTTGGGGTCAGGAGAGCCAATCTTTATTTTTCCCCCCTTTCGGAGGACAAGGAATGTTCCTGGGACATAAGCCTATGTGCTGACATTCATGTAAGCGCTGGGATTTTCAAGTCATAAGCTCTTCTGTGATCCTGGGATCTTGAAGAAAATGTCTACTTAAAGCCCTTAGGAGATAGGAGGACTATCAATATGTAGAGACATCTTCACAGGATTGTCAGTGAAGGTTCTGCAACAGTCTGTATGATTTGCCACGGCACTGGTTATTAACAGGCACATATCCAATGCGTGGAAGTCCAGCAACACCTCACATCTGACACGCTGGGATCATTTTCTTGGATCAGTTCCAGATACGCCACTACAGCCTACACGGAAAACAAATCCGGGCCGTAAGAAGCCAACTGTGGGTCCTTGAGGAAGACGGACTATGGCTTCCCAGACAAGGTTTTTCAGTCAGGACAGCCTGGGCCAAACAGTCCAACTTAACAAGTGCATTGTTGCCGCAAATAAAAGATTTTGGAGTGTTGAAGAACTTCAGGGACTAGAAAGATGGTGAAGTCTCTGTGGCCCAGGATCCCCCAGCAGGTGGACCTCTTCACAGCATACCCTGCCCATTACCACCTAGGGTTCCCAGACCAAACCACTCTCTGCCCAAGAAGAGCATTCCCCGAGCTGTTTTCTTTTGTCATTACACTTGCTGTCATTGGCCTGAGTAGCCTCCAGCCTGAAGCAAACCCTCATTCCTTTTCTTTTAGCTGCAATATGGTCTACATCCCACTCAACCTTGATGGTCGCACTGAACTTGTGACCTGGCCTCTAACCTGTGCCCAGGCACTGGGAGGTTCTCATCCCTACTCCCAGGCTCATGGAGTGATAACATTGGGGGGTGGGTCTGCTGTTGCCATTGTGGTGCTTTGGGGCAGTATGCCTTAGTGTTCCCACAGTGGTACCAGTAGTCTGTATCTTGCTTGGAGAGAGTAGAGGCATCACAATGAGCTTTGCATCTACCCAGCCAGGTCTTCAGTGGCTCCCAGCCTGCCTGTGACCTAGATCTTTCATAGTGACCTAGGTCTGCCCCTCCAACAGCTAAGCAACCATCTCCTGCCTTAGAGGACCCCAGTACAGATGGAGAAACCAAGGCTTAAAGACCTTTGAACCCATCAAGTAACTCTGGACTTGAACAATAAGCTTAATTCTTGCAGGAATCTGCCCTTTGCCCTCCTGTTACCTCCCATGAGATCTCTGGAGGCCTCTGACTTGTGAGTGTGGCCAGTTATGGAAAATGGCCTTCAAATAGCTGTGCTGGGTGGATTGATATTTTCCTAGGGACCATATGGCCAGCCACACAGTGAGGAGCTGATGCCAGGCAGGTAAGAGGGGGGTGCAGGTTAGTCCTGATTAGCCCTCTACATTCCCACTGTCTTCTCCTTTCCAGCCCTGCCCTCCCCCAAATCCTACTGAATAGTGTCTAGCATCTCAGCCACCAGTCCTCCTCTGGACAAGAGCCACACCACATGGCTGATTGCTCAAAGCAAGGTTACGAGGTCATCTCAACCCAAAGATTGCTCCTCTTTAGGTCATAGAGATACGGCATGTCTTTAAAATGCTAAGCATCCACGTATCCATCACTTGCCTTAAGCCAAGAGTGTTGATTTTTCGAGTGGGAAGAGACACACATACACACTACCAGGGCCACATAAGAGTTTATTCAGAAGAGTTGCCAGGCAAGTACATGAGCAGAGAAGCAGAAGAGAGAAGAGACAGACTGCAACATGGCGTCTCCTTTTAAGAGAATGGATGGCCACAGATTTACGTAGCCATGTCTAGGGGCATGCCCTCCTTACAAGGCATGTTCTGCTGGCGCCATGTTGGCTTCACCACGTGGCATGCTGGGAATCCTTACAAAGAGGAACAGAGAAGAGGAGGAATTGCTTTGCTGACCTTGTGACCTGCTCTGGTCATGAGAATCCTGGGATGGACCAGGAAGTGGTAGGCAACAGAGCAGCTCCCAAATAGCCTCCTTTCCTGGACAAAGGACTCCGCAGGCTATTTGTTTGTTTCCTAAAGGCTAGTCAGGATGCCAGATACTCTGGGTTTCTAACCATGGTCTCTCTTTGTCCCACTCAGCACAGCTGGCCACTATTTGAAGGATGTTTTCTGAAACTGACCAGACTTAACAAGTCTTGGGCCTTCAAGGAGCTCATGGAAGGTAACAAGGCAGGCAAAGGCTGGACTCCTTCCTAGTACTGAGCCCAAGTCCTGAGCCACTCTCAATCTAAATTTAACTTGTTTCTGGTTTGGACCAAAGGTGATGGGCTGGTAGGATGACCAATCTGCAGCCATGACTATCAGTTCATGAGACACAGGTTCCACCAGGTAACTTGTCGGGGAATCACCATCATGGAAAGCCCCAGGCTCCTCTACTATCTGAGTTATTTCAGGACCAAGGTTGGAGACAAGAGATTCTCCTGGAATTGCCAGCAATCAGTCTCCCAGTTACTCACAGACCCAACAGGGAGGGTAGCAAATGACAGAGGGGCTATGTATGCATCTGTACAGGAACTTATGACATTACCCTCAATTACAGATAAATACTGTGCTACAAGAACATCCACAGCCATAACCCAGGAAAAGCACCCCGCACTCCGTGGCTTGATTTCTTTGTTCCTTGGACTAAGGACAAAAGGCCTGCCCAGCCCATGGGACTGAGAATGGACTGAATAGACAGCCTTAAGGCTGAGCACTGCTTTTGCAGTGTGGAATCAGAGCCCAAATAAGGCTCAGAGGGGACCAGCCCCCCAGCACTGCCATCTCCTGGGACCTGCCAACATTCCCTGGGACTGTGTGCCACAGAGATGGCCTCATTCCCCATGATGCCTTTGAGTGCCCAAGGCAAGCATTTTATTTTGAAGATTCCACCTGTTCATCTCAGGGATAACATTTGTTAAGATTTTACAAAAAAAAAAAAAAAAATCAAAAACATTCGAGTCATTGACTTTATAAATACAAAACCACCCAAGCTCAGGAAGCATTTAATTAAAAGGAAGCATCCTCCTTGATCTACCTCATATTCAGCACAGCCAAGAACCTTCTCAGATGGTGTGAATTCGCACATGAAAGGACAGTTAAGAAACAGATGCCACCAGCCAGCAATGGCTGTGAGGCTGTCATTGAATATAAACAGTGCTCCGATGCAGCATGTCAGCACAGAATGCTCCTCAAGTGGGACCCACAGATACCCGAGAACAGGCCATCACTGTGGCCACTGGATCTGGGAGGCAAGTGAGCTGCTGAGTGGTTAGCAGCTCTGGCCACACACCATAGAGCTTAGCAAGGATGCTCAGAAGAAATTCCTGCACCCTGTAGGCAGGTGCTCAAGACAGCAGAGAAGATGCCATGCCTCCAGCCATCAATCAAGGAGACTGACTCCAGGCTAGGGATGCTGTTCTACAAATAATAGGAATAGACACAAATTAGGGATTACATATGGGGGACCTTGAAGCCAAGAGATCTTGAAATTGTCTCTATTAGAGAATGCTGGTCATGGGGTCACATGCTGTTTGATTCCATGTGGAATGTTCAGAGTGACAGTGAGCAGAAAGAGGTCTTCAGGTTCTGGAAGCAAGGAGAAGTTACACCAATGGGCAGGAGGTCCTTTTTGCATGGGATGACTTATTCTGGATCTAGAGCATAGTGAGAGCTCACAGGATTGAACCTGTGCTAAAGATCCTAGATACTTTGGATGCCTATAACAAACTTTACCTGCATAAAATTTCCAGGGGATAACTGTTACATTTCCCTGTTTGCTTGCCCCAAACTCAACAAGATGTTCACTGTGTGTGGCCAGTTAAAGAATGGCTGGGACATCAAGGCCTGATTTGTATGGGGTCCACAGCAGCATTGGCAAGCCTCAGAGCTCAGAAGACACAGGCTGGATGATCCCAGGAAGGATCACATCCCCAATTAGTCAATGATGTGACAGCCACATCCTGGGACACAGCAAGCTAGAGGTCAGTGATACCTCTAGTGGCTTTTCTGATGAGAACCAGAGGTTTACCTTACTGGACAGCAAAATGGTGACTCTGCTTGCATCTCGGATCTAGGCTTCCACCTCAGATTCCTGTCTGAGTACCATTCCCAGTGCATCAGCATGCTGTCTTCTCCAGGGAGCCACAAGACAGGGAAGGGAGAATTAAAGCAGAGGAAGAGCACAGGGTGGGAGGCTCCACCCCTCCTGCCCGGCTGGCTCCCTAGTTGGTTCACAGACCCATTCTGCAGGCTCTGGGGGAGGGAAGTGCTGGTCTCCTTGAGAGCTTCACTCTGGCCCACCAGGATGCAAACCACTCAGGAGTGAGGAGAGGCACTGTGGTGGACCAACTGAACCTGTCCCTTCCTACGGGATTCTGAAAATTCCCACTCTCTACTCGTTGGCATTCCTTTGTTTACAGAATGACCTTACTCAGAAGGCAGGACTCTCAGGGCTAAATTCAGGGAAATGCATCACTTTTGAAAGGCCTAATGCTGCATATCAGAAGTAAAAATCAGATTTACTAAAAAATAACAACAAAAAATTCCCAGAGCAAAGAGGATCTTCACTGAGGTCTAATCCCTGATGAATAGGCGTATCTACAGGGCACTGAGCTGAGGCCCGCCATCAGCCTTGGTTCCCATGAGGCTGAGAATACGGCCTGAGGGAATAAAGAAGGCAAGACTGCTGGTCAGACACTTTATCCTCTCTGGAGTGGCCACAGGGGAAGGTTAGTGAGGAGCTTTGACCTTAGGACCTGTGAGGAAAGTGAATAGTTGTCCTGAGTAAATGCTGGACAAGTGTCACATGGACTAGTCCAAGAGAGACACGGACTCCTGCATGTAGAGCTGGGGCTTTGATGGGGAGCTGACTCAGGTAGGGTCAGCTGGGGCTTAGTTAATAAAGCACTTGCTCTACAAGGGCAAGGACCTGAGCTCAGGGTCCCAGAACCCATGGAAACACTGAGCAGGCACGGCAGCTGCATGCAGTCACAGAACTCCAGGAGCAGAGCTAGGGATTCCCTAGCAAACTGACTAAGCTGACTGGTGAGCCTGGGTTCTGCATGAGACCCTGCCCCAGTAAATAAAAAGCAGAGAATGATCAAGGAAGACACTGATATCTTCAGATCTGCATATACATGCAAGCAGGTACAGAAACACATACACCACACATGCATATACATGGAGAGAGAGAGAGAGAGAGAGAGAGAGAGAGAATGAGTGAATGAATGAATGAATGAATGAGGGGATTTCAGAAACCTTAAAACTGCTATGAAGGTCTTGATTGCGGAAATGATTAACGAAGGCTGAGGAGGCTCTGGATGGAAGTGCTGGGTGACCATGTTGTTAAGAGGAGACATGGCCTGAGAAAGGGGGCTGCGGGGGGGCCCTAGGCTGAGTGAGGATCCATCTTACCAGCCTCTGGAATAGAACCACATATCATCTGAGGAAGAGACAGTGGCTCAGAGCCCCCTGGTGGGGAAGGCCCGTGCCTTCTATGTTGCCAACTGAAGAAAGAATATTCTAGTCAGTCATTGGCACAAAGAAAATGCCACTCTTCCATTAGGCCATATGGAAGGGTGTGATTAACGCGTCACATTTAAACCTCACTCAGACAAACTACAGACTTGTCAGTTCCTTGGTTATAAGCACCCAAAATCATCCCTCTATAATTGCAAAGCCCAAATATTTAATGTCAGGGGCTGTGTTTTAAATGAATTCAGCATCCGGATCTCAAAGATGCAAAAGGCCAGATGTAAGAAATGAGATCAGCTTGACTTTGGAAGCAGGGAGGCAGGGGCATCAGAGTCACTTCTCAGCCCCAGCTGTCCCCCTCTACCTGAACCCTAGACTCTCACCTTAATGCAACATCTGCCTGTGATCCAACCCAGGGACAGCTCATCCTCTGCTCTGTACCCTGGAAACTCAGATCAGATGGGGCAGAAAGGGTGTCACCAGAAGGTTACAACACACGAGCTGGGACCAAGGACCTTGTCACCCTGAGTGAGGAAAGGCCTCGCATGCACTGATGGTTCCCAGGTGGCTGCTGTCCTCTTCAGTGCCACCCTCCACTCTGGAGGGATCCTCTATCTACGTAATCTATTTTGAAAAGAGCAATTTAATAATCCCATTGCTGGCTGTGAGGCATAGTTTTGTCTGAGCTGGGAGAAAATATGATTGGTGCAAAGGTTATAGCATGGTGGCACCTAGACTCAGGGTGGAATGGCCTATATGCCAAGGGACCAGAGAGAAGGGATGAAAGAGGAGAAGAAAAAATGGGGGGCTTGAGCAAGATGCATCCAGGTCAGTGCCAGGATCCTAACCAGGCCTGTTTCCCTTCTGAAGAGCTGAAGGTGGGATTCTCTGAGGTTATAGAAGTCTGAGACTCAAGAGGAAGAGCATGGTAGAGTTCAGAGAAAGCAGACTCACCAGATATATGGTCGGGAATCTCTGGACCTTGAGGCTAACTATCTTAAGGGCTTGCAGGGAGAGGCCTGGGGGTATGTACATGCACATCCAGACTTGCATCCATGATCAGAGGCTCACCAGGGTACAGAACTATGCTGAATACAGTTATGAAATCCAGATAAAGCAAGCAAACGCTTGGCTTCTGTATACAGAAGAATCCAGGCAGGATGGAGGCTTCGGATCAGAAAGTGTAGTGAGTATTTTGGGGGAGGAGAAAATGGAACAGGGTAATCATTCCAACAGTGGCAAGACCTGGTTTCAACTTGGTTGGCACCTGTGCCCTCTCCACCACCCAACAGAAGATGGTTCTTGTCCCTTCCTATCCATATGAGATGTGATGGTTCCACTTACAGCCCTTGACTGGGCCAGCCAGGGTTAGGTCTGCTTGGTGGACCGAGAATTTCTGGGCTATCACTGGTATCCTCTACCAACTGTCACTTGGAGAAGTCCCTTTACCCCCTTGTAGGAAGTGAAGGCCACTCACATCAGCCCACATTAATTCTCTGGCAGCCACATTCCAAACTAAGTAGGCAAGGCCACATTAGGTCACCCAGTGTCTGCCAGTGTAGGGACCCCTTGATGAGCTGAGGGAAGCTGGGCCAGCAGGCTGCAGCTGGACCCACACAGGAAGCTCCCTGGGGTGGGGGTGGGAGCAGGGGCAGATTGTCACCAGCAGCAGATGACTGGCACAGCTCCCCCCCTCCCCCAGCTAGCTTTTTTCAGACACCAGCACAGCAGCCTCTCACTAGGAAAAGCAGTCTCTGAGGGTGGAAGCATCTTCATAAGCCTTGTCCCTCTTTACATAAACAGACAAGATGAGCGAGGCCCCTTCCTGTCTCATTTCCACTTGACTACTCTGGCTTACATCTGAAGAGCTAAGCCTCTCAGCACCCATGACCAGGGCACGGTCCACTTAGTCCTCTCCTCGTCCATCTGGATTCTTAGCATAACCAGAAGGACAGACATCAGTTCAGTCTGTCTGTTTCTTTTAGGCCAATAAAGCTTAGGCCTCCTTCCTCTTCTCTCCTCCCTGCTATTAACCTACCCCATGCCCCAGCCTGGACATATTCATCTAACCAATGGGTTCAGACCAAGATCTGAGGCAAGTGTACAGAGCTGAGGGCTGTCATTATGGTGAGCATGACCCATGCCAGATGTGAGGCCCGGGGAGATTCAGACCACTAAAGGAGCAGTCAGGTCCCAGTAGGAAGATCAACTTACTGTCCCTGCTGGTCTGGTCTTGTTCAGGATCCAGTGGGAAGCAGGGATAGTTGGGGATCACAGCATTCTCCACTCTTGGGTGGTGAGTGGGCTGATCAAGAAAGGTGAGCTCTGTGGGGAGCGTACAGACATTAAACTGTCAGGAGTCGCAGACTATGCACAGCTAAGGACAGTGCCACTCCAAGGATACAAAGATGGGCAGATGGGGCAGAGCTTATGTGGTCCAAGAATCCTGACATTCCCGCCATCTAGCCCTTGGAGGAGAGTGAGTAGCAGCCTCTGTTTAGGAGGCAGAGTTGTGACATCGCACGTACTGGGTCCTGTATTCTCCGTCATTGCTTACAGTAATCATGTAAATGCACCCTTTCGATTAGCGTGCTCGCTCTGTGAAGTGGCTCATCTTCCACTCACAAGAATGCACCTGTGAGCTGCTCCCCTGGGGTTCCAGTCAAGGATGCTGACAAAGCTGCATGGATAGTGCTGTTTCACAGGAGAGGCCACACCCTGCAGGCTCACAATACCCTGCCCAAATCCTTAAGTCACCCACTTCTTTCTGTCTCTCGACACCAACTGCAATAAAATCTGTCAGGAAGTAACAGCTTCTTGAAGGTTAAGAGAGATCATACTTTATCAGTACACAGTCATGGTGTAATGAAATGGTTTCAGAATTTGCAATGCAAGTTGATGAGTCTCTTATAACTTAGGGTCATCAATAGAAGTCTCAGTTAATCCCAAAGATCTCTTCCTCACTCAGGACAGCCAGGCAGAAGCCTGTAGCAAAGCAGCCACAGAACTCTGACCATTGGCTCTGTAAACTCATCTTTCTCAGAACCTCAGCTGGCCAGTGACAGAAACTGCCATGTATTGTCAAGCACTTAGGCATTAAGTTAGACTCCAGAGATTTCAGAGCTAAAGCCTATACGGTCCTAGATAAGCTGGTAGGTCACGTAAGACTGTGTTTCTCAGAGCATGATACAATATAGTTAGTATTCTTCTAGCTGTGAAGACAGCAAGGCTGTTCCTGAGATGAGTACCCAGAAACACTGAGTGAATGAGACCTGTCTGGAAGGACTACCCTCAGGAATACATGCCTATGCACACATTGTAGATACCTGAAATTTGCATTGTCCAAGGAATATGGTGATAGTTTTTCAACTGATCTCATCAGTGTCCTTCCCATGCCCTACTGACCCTGGCATCCCGGAGATTAACACTAGAAAGTAGCTTCAAAATGATGGTGCACATCTCAAGTTCTATATACTCCAGGTTGGGGACCAGCATCAGATGGAGGGAGTGGCTGGCAGCACACATAGGCCTAGGGTATCCTGGTGCTGTCCAATTGCCTTCCCAGACTCCTCCTTCCAGGCTGACCTGAGCCAGGAGGGAAGTAAGACCTTGCACGAACCCTCTAGCTGCTTCCAAAGATATGCTTGTCTAGCTGAGGCCCCCTGGCTGCTTCTGCAGATATGCTTGTCTGGCTGGTCTGGCCTCTCCCAGGCAGCATTCACTGGCAGAGCGGCTCTTCCTCTCCACTCCTCCAGCTCACCCCGCTCTCATTCATCATGTCCTGCTTTGTTTCTCCCTGTGTAGCTTCACAGCTGGAGGCTGCCTTTGCTTGAAGTGCCATCTCTAGGAGCTGCCCTATTGCTGTGACATTTCCCTGGAGAGTCCATACAGAATGTCCCTGTGGTTTGCAAAGAGCATGCTTTCTGAGAGTCAGATTCTTCCAGCACTTTGAACACTGTGGCACTTGGGCAGTGAGTTCCCCGAGTCTGGTGTTTTGTTTTATTTTGTTTTGTTTTCTTCAGGTCAGAAAGCACATTTGTTTTCATATTAGGTGGAACACAGTCATAAGTGGCCTGGGAATGCTTGCCCATGGCCATTCTGGTCTTAGTTCTGAAAGTTCAGAGGAACATCTCTAATGTCTAGGAACTGAGTGGAGGAAAATAGAAGCCATATCTAGGCACTGACAGCTATTAGGTCTTGTTAGTAGAATCTGGTGTGCAGGAAGTTCTGATAAGTACTGAGCACTGTGGTCTGCACTGCCACTCCTGTTACCACCACTGTCATTATAAATATTAATGATTGCTATCATCCTTACCACCACACAACCTCCACCATCACCACCTCCATCACACAGCCTTCACTACACACAGCCATCACTACACACAGTCATCACTACACACAGCCATCACTACACAGCCATCACCATCATCATCACCACCATTATCA
Source organism: Sigmodon hispidus (assembly GCA_004025045.1). Taxonomy (NCBI): domain Eukaryota; kingdom Metazoa; phylum Chordata; class Mammalia; order Rodentia; family Cricetidae; genus Sigmodon; species Sigmodon hispidus. The sequence continues at coordinate 50,883 of PVIH01003047.1, read as the reverse complement.
TTACTACCACCATCCATCAACTCTACCACAACTACCATTGTTGGAAACAGGATAAGGGTCACAGATCAAGAGACCCCTACTCAAGAAATTTCGACAAGGCAAATGTACTGCACAGAAGGGGACTTGCCTATCCAAAGCAGGAAAACCTAGTTAAATAGGCTTTTGTCTTTCATTCATAACACAAAGGGAAATTAGCTGTCCCTCATGATGGTCACCCTTACAATCCATTTCAATTAGATAGCTTATGGGGGAAGAGGTAACCTTGAGAACCAGTGTTTAGTATCTAGAGAGTGAGACAGCTTGGCAAGTCTACCAGGGAACCATAGAGAAAGAATGTCAGGGTAGTGGGAGATGTTGCAGTTAGGATTTCTGTTTCTGAGATAAAACACTAGTACCAAAGCAACTTCGGATGGGAAGAGTTTGTTCCAACTTACAACTTTCAGGTCATAGTTCATCATTAAAGAAAATCAGGACAGGAACTCAAGCAGGACTGGATCCTGGAGGTAGGAGCTGATGCAGAGGCCATGGAGGATGCTGCTTACTGGCTAGCTTACTCCTGGCTTGCCCAGCCTGCCTTCTTATAGAACCCACGGCCACCAGCCCAGGGATGGCACCACCCATAATGTGCAGGTGCTTCCATCAATTTTAAAATGCTCTACAAACTGTATATAGACAAATCTTGTGGAGGCATTTTCTCATTCTCCCTTCCCAAATGGATCTAGATTGTGTCAAGTTGACATAAAATTAGCCAGCATAGGAGGACACAGGCATACTTGCTGACTCATTTGACAGAAAGGCCTTTTTACCACATCACTATAACCACCATACATCACCACCACCACCATCACCATTACAACCGTCACCATCACCACTAATACCATCATTTCATCAACAGCACTATCACCATTACCACCATAACCATCATCATGCCATTGTCATCATCAATCAACTTCACTGATTGGTGACTTCCTAACTGAATAATTATGAACTGAAAAATGCTATGGTCAATAAGAGGTTGAACAGGAGACCATGACTTATTTTGTGAAGAAAGGATGAAAAGATATTCTCTGGGATGCAGTTTATGGCTTCAAACACATGACTTTCCCAAGCCTATTCCCCATTTGTCAGTGTGTTTGAAATGAAGAACCCACATAGTATGGCACAGGAGGGGGCATTACATCCATTCCTTTATCAAAAACATGCCTCTGATGGGCAACTCAAGAGGACATCACAGGGTTACAAATACCACTAAGTACCACTATGCCATGAAGTCCCCTATCTCTTATCAGGAAGAGCATAATTCTTCCAGATGGGCAAGGTGGACCTGGGTAACAACTACAGGGAAAAAAGAACACAGGTGTTCTTAGGAAATAATCTTGGCAAAAACTTTGCTGTGAAGATCTCCCATCTGTCCAAGTGTCCAGACTGGCAGCCTCCTGTCTCTGCCTAAATTGTTCTAAGTGTGACCTGGAGCCGGAACCTAAGAAAGATTTAATAATGACAGCTAATGTGAACTGGTTAAGGCACATCTAAGTCAGTAAAAAACTATTTGAGGCTGAATCCTCTTTGGACATTAGCCACAGCTAGACAGGCACTGTTAAAGAGCTTATCCTATATTAATCTCTAAGTGTGGTGAATGATTTCTCATTAGGAAGGCACGTGAATTCTAGAAGAATGTCACCACCACAATGAAACACTAGGATCCCACAAAGGAAAACTTCTGCCAGCCTTTGCCAAGTTCTCCCAAGGGAACACTGAAAAGAGAATCCAGGACTGACTCTGCTCTCTAAAACCCTTCAGTGTAATCAGACACCTTGCCTTAAGGTAACATCGAAAGGTCCAATAGCATCTACGCTGCTTTCCTCCCCTTGAGGAAAACATGGGGAGCCCAGGACCACAGTTTCTCAAGGAGCTCAGAGGCCCTGAGGCAAGGGCTGCTCTGAGGCCAGCACAGCAAGATGCCTGCATGTGACAAAGGAGTGGACAAGATTTAAAAGGATGCTTGGGGCAATGAACATGCAATTTCATGGATCTGTGGTTCTCAAATTCTTGCGAAAATGAAGTTTGTTTTATTTTTTAACAGTAAAAATGTCATCTTTTATTTCCATGATGTTTTCAGCATCAAATTATCACTCTATTCTTAGGAAACATATTAATTCTTCACTATTATGGAGAGAGAGAGTACAAAGAAGGGGCCAGAGAAAGGGCAAGACTCCCATCAGCCCCTGGGTTGTTTATGGTTCCCTGGTTCTTGATTTAGCTGTAGCACCATATAAAAAGTGAGCATTCCTCTGTGATCCCCACAGAAACTAAGAGCTAGTTGAGGTTCTGGGCTGTACCAGAGGCCACCTGGCTTTTGTGTCTCTTCTCCAGAAGAAAACAGTGGTCCTAAGACCCTGCAGGAGCTGTTGGACATGACCCAACTGGCATGAAGTGATTCCCAGCCACTGCTTTTTGCATCCGTTTTCCATCTTTGATTGCACATCAGGTGTCTATTCCCGCCAGGAATTAGTGGGAAGGGAGGAAGATGGGGGTCTGTTAGGCGTGAACAGCATATGTCTTACCAACAGGAGAGGAAGGAGGTGTCGTCCCCAGGCAGTCATCACCAGCAGTGCATTCAGAGATTCTGTTCAGGGGGCTGGTGGTTGTTTCTTGTTGTCTTACTCTCCTCTCTACTTCACACCCCTCCTGTGGTGATGTTACATATTTAATAAAACCTGGAATATCAAGAGATCAACACACAGTCAAACACTAGGCAGACATAGATCAGGGAATTCATGATCTTTGAGTACAAGCCCAAACAGTGGGGCTTCAATGGCACACACCTTTAATCCCACTCAGGGAAAGTCAGGCGTGGTGTCCTATGCCTTTAAGCCCATAACTCCAGAGACAGAGATCTTTCTGTGTTTCTGTGAGTTCAAGGGTGACTACCAAATAGAGTGGCTCATGACTTTAATCCTAACCTGGATGGGATACAGCTGGGCAAGAAGGGTATTTAAGGCAGGCCTTGGGAATCAGCAGGAGCAAGGCTAAGGAAGCTGGAAGACAGCTGGGTGAGATTTGACTATGGTGTTTCCTCCCTCTGATATTTCAGCTTTTCCCCGATATCTGACTCTGAGTCTCTTTCAGGATAATCAAAATTCGTGCTACAGTTTCTCCTCCTCCTCCTTCTCCTCCTCCTCCTCCTCCTCCTCCTTCCACTCCCCACTTTCTCTCAACAGCCACTGACTACAGGAGCACTCCTTAGACCCCCAAGACCTAAACATTGAGTCCCAAAACTCAGGCGGGGAGAAACCCGGGCTCATTCTTTTCCAGTCTGCAGGTGGTTCAGAAGTAGCTCAGTACCTTCTAGAGGCAGATGGAGGACTGGCTTCTATTACTGAGCCTCTGTGCCCACTGGTTCTGCCCCTCTGTGGAGCAGTCAGGCCAGCTTGTTGTCACTTGGCACTGATGCGGCAGCCTGGTCCCACCCAGCCAGGACCTTCTCAACTGGAGCCCACAGATTTCCTCAGAGCTCTGAGTCACCCATAGTCAGGACATAGCTCTACCACACCATTACTTTCCTTGTACAAAGATGGGTGCTCCCTAGAGAGCAAAGATACATGCCATCACTCTTCCAGCTCCTCACGAGTCACCCCAGAGTTTGCTCATAATTGGCAGCAGCACTCAGTAGACTTATTGGAGTCAGTGTGGAAAGGTTCCGTCTTAATAATAGTAATAATAATAATAATAATCAAAAAGGTTCTAGCATTGGTGACATCTAAGCCATCATGCAGGGAGTAGGTGGTACATGCAGAGCTGTATTGTCATAGCTAGGGGACTTGGCAGGCCCCACACGCTCTTGTGGAGAGGTGGGTTCAAATTCATCACAAAGGGAAGTCAGGCCGGACATGGCACTTTCTGTGACAGCTATTTTGAGCTTTAAATACCCGTGGAAATGGCCCTCCTTGCAGGGCATACATTACAGATGGAAATGCAGGAGATGGCATCAGGGATGGACAAACCCTGTCCTCATAATGATGGTGCACTTCTCTCCAAGGGGCCTCCTACAAGAAGGGCACACCCCACATCAGCCTCCATGACTTCTGAATGGGACAGAAAAGAGATGCCAGCTTTGTGTCCTTGTGCACCTACCAAGGGTGTATTTGACACCCACCAACAGCTGAGATCCCACCTGTGATCCAAGGGCATTCTGCTGAGCCTGCCCTGTGGGCCCTCTCCAGATCAAGCCCCTACCTCAGAGCTGCTGCCTGGCAGAGGTGGGAGGAAGTGGCAGCCACAGGGTTGGAAATATCCTGACAGAAATGGTGGGCTGAGATTTCCAGGTCACCAGGAGGTGAGCTTGGCTATTCTTACCTAAATCACTTGTCCTTTTATAGGAGGGACAGGCTGTTTCTTTTATTCCTGTCAGACAGCTGCTGCTGCCACTAACGGCAAAATCTGTCTTCAAAGATCTAGAAAAAGGCTCAATAAAAAGCGGTCATAAACTGTGCTAAATTAATATTTATACCTTTCTGAGCTCGATGCTTGTCAGGGGCTGACAGCTTGGCTTCTTTTCTTGGTTTGGAGAGAAGCCTTTTGTCAGGACATCTTTATCACTGGGTGAGGTGGAAATGGAGCCTGCATTCTCTCAGGCCAGAGCAGGACAGAGAGCCCCAGGCATCAGGAGAGTGGAGTGTGAGGTGGGGCTGGCTGTGGGAGCAGCCAGGAGGCCCTGCTGGCTTGTGCAGGGAGGCTCTGGAGTATGGTTCCCTGCACCTGTGCCAGTCACTGCCCTTTAAGATCTGAGACACTTCTCCCTGTTACTTAGTCTCATCTCCTTTGACTTGCCAGGGGCCAAGCTTTAGGTACAGCTGAGTATGAGGGCCTAGAGGGACGTTTATCCTCCCCCTCCCTCCCAGCAGTCATCATCTCTCTTCCTTCTCTGCCTCTCTCCTCTTTTCCTCTAAGCCTGTCTACAGGGATCTCCATTACTCTCTGCTGATGCTCCCACAGTACAGTGACCTACTACTGCTCTACACTCAAGACCATCATCTACCGCATGGCCCCTCTCATGGGCCTTCCCAGAGCACATGAGCCTGGGGCTTCCTTTGTAAAGTAGGTACACCATCCTAACCTTGTGGTTCTGCTTCTTCCCCTGGTGCATTCTTTTCTTTCTCTGGGGATTGTTGGTGCGTTGGTCCTGAAGAGAGAAGGGAGCAGAAGCAGGGAACAGGGTTCCGATGGCTGTGGATACGATGAAGATAAGCTCTTTGGGAAATGACTTCAGTGAATAATCTCAACTTTATTCCAGAGCACAGGAACATATAGGATTGGGAATCCTGGGAACAAACCCTAATTTGCATTAAGTGGTGTTGTGGAATTATGTTCTTGCACACTATAAATATTTATCACTTTAAATACTGGTTTAATAAAATGCTGTTTGGCCAGAAGCTAGGCAGATAGAAAGTACAGGCAGGGAAACCAGACAAGGAGAATGCTGGGAAGAAGAAGAGCAGAGGAGAGGCCAGAGAGATGCAGAGGAAGTAAGACGAGAATGCTGCACTGAGAAAAAGGTACCAAGCCACCTGGCTAAACATGGATAAGAACTATGGGTTAATTTAAGAGTAAGAGTTAGCAAGTAATAAGCCTGAGCCATAGGGCAAAGAGTTCAAAATTAATATACGCCTTTGTGTGATTATTTGAGACTAAATGGCAGCATTCTAGCCAGGCGGGACAGAGAAGCTTCTGACTACAAAGTGGCACACTCCTATCACAAGGTTTCGTATGTGGCACCAGGGTCCTATAGCAAAGCTCCAAGTACAAGTCTTATAGCTACCGTATGTGCAGTAGGGGAAAGTTTTCTAGGAGAAAACTGTGTCAAGGGTCATGCTAGAGATAAATCAAGCATCCAGACTTAGAAACCTCTTTTGGATAAGGTCAGTCTTCTGGACACAGAGACGTACTCCAAATAAGAGCAGGAAGTCTTCGCTGGTGTGTATGTGGGGGTGGGTGGGGCGTGTTCCATGTTGCCAAGCTTGGAGAAAGCTGCCAGGCTATGGCAGACCACAACCTCTGAGCAGCAGGGCCTCCCAATACACCCTGGTTATAACTGATCTCTTTTTAGCCTCCTTTCTGCGTACTTGGTTACAGAACATCAGTGTCAGTGATGCTGCAGCCCTGACCCCAAACCCCTGAGTGTCAAAATCCAAGCCCTTCAGCGGACTGTTCTGACTCATGTCACCAGGATTTTGAGCAGGATCAAAATCTGCCTTGGTGTTTGGTTAACATTTCTTCCTAATGGAAAACTTCCTTCCTAGAGCCAGGAGAGGGTCATTAGGACTCAGAAAGTAAATAAGACATCTCAGGAACTCATGAAACTGACTCATGGGGTTGAATTGGATCAGAATATGCATGTATGACATTCTTAAATAGAAGAAGAAGAAGAAGAAGAAGAAGAAGAAGAAGAAGAAGAAGAAGAAGAAGAAGAAGAAGAAGAAGAAGAATTTATAAGATTCATATGGCTCCTCCCCAAAGCTATATTTGTATAGCAATGGCTGGTGAGATGGTGGTTCTGACTAGCAAACAGGTCCTCCAGAGAAGTCCAGGGATGCAGCTTCCCTGTGTCATCACCATGCAAAGTGGGCTTTTCAGTGATGTAATGGTGTCTTGAAGTCATCCATCCCCCTGGAAGTTACCACAATAGACTCATTGGCTCACCGAGGCAGACTCAGGGAATTGTTTCATTGTTCTGTTACCTATCTTGGTTGAGTAGATGTTAGCTCACGTCATCTCAGGAAAAGTCATACAGCCCCAGACACAAAGATGGGAAGGGGGGCAGGGGTAAAATAATCCAGATAGACACTGGCCCTTGTCAAGATTCTAAGTGTCTTGTGGTACTGCAGAGTGGAAATTGATCACTAATAATATCAGTAGTGATGGATTATGTTTGAAAAAAGAAGTTCTGGTTTATCCCACACGTGTCTCCTGCAGAGCTCTGAACTCTTACACGGCTTCCTCCAGTAGAAGTCTGGAGTTGGGTGAGAATAGGACTCCACTAGGGGTGTTGTTAAGGGCATCCTCCTAGCTCGGAACCAGCATCCCAGGCTACAGAACAATCCCAGTTCACCCCTATGGGCCCTGATGTCCTGTGTGGGCTCAGTGGCTCTGGCCTCTAACTGACATCCCCACAGATTGGGAATTCCCTGTACCTGGGCTATCTATCTGACTTCTTTTCCAGGACATTCTCCGGGACCCATAGACCTTCCTGTTATCACCAGTCTTGAGTTGCAACAAGAACCTTTCTGATTTCAACATCTCCTACAAGCTGGAGACCCAATTTTCTGCGTGAAATGCTCCATGTATTTGAGACAATAGCACGTTTCTAGTTTTAGTGGACCCACTGGAGCAAGGGTGGACCCTGGTGTGCTGTGAGCCACATGTGGTGAGACAGTCTCACTTTTCAACTAGCTAAATAGTAAAGGCGTGGCTTGACAGGTCCTTGAGTCCTGCCTTTGGTGACAGCTTGAGCTGAGGGGGTGAAATTACAATAGCAAGTGCTTCGAAAAGTTGCCATTCTGTGTGGCATTCCAGTCATGCTCACATCATTCCTCTCTATCCAGGGCTTGGCACAGCCAGCCAATTGGCTCTAGTGATGATGCATGTACAGAGGAGGTGTCACTTGGTTTAATTTACTCTCCACAGTGACCTTGACATGGGGAGCACCTCTATGTGCTTGGGAGTTCTTTCTGCATTTTTCTTTGGTGTGCTGCTCTTCCATAAAATAGAGAAAGTATACACTCTCACTTTATATCTGAGGCTCATATTTCTTTCTATAAATTGTCTTTTTATTTTCTTAGGTATCTTTTAAGAAAAAGCTTTAAAGTTTTGATAAATTACATTTTGCCACATTTTTCTTCTGTGTAAATGACATGCTCCAGGTAAAAATTCTTTGTATATAGCTCAGGATTGCAAAGATTTTCTCCCATGTGGTTTTTCTGGAAGTTTTTTTTGACTTAGTATTTACATTATGGCCTGTGGCTCACTGTGAGTTAATTCTCTGTAGCTTAGGTGAGGGTAGATGTTCTTTTTCTTCTGCATGGATATTTAGGTGTACTGATGTGATTTTTTTTAGATGATTCTTTCTCTGGGGAATAATTTCAGCATCTTTGTCAAGAAGTTCTCTCCCTCGGTGTGTGGGAACCCGATGGTACTGCTGTGTTCCATTGCGCTAATCAGCATGTCTGATTTTTCACTGTGAATGGGGGGGGATCACTGTAGCTTCACAGCCAGCCTTGAAATCAAGACTGTAATTTTGGTAATTTTATTCTTGTTTTTAATAATCACCTGGATATTCTGGTTTGCTTGCATTTGTATGTTTCCATATGCATTTCAAGCCATCCTGTCAATTTCTACCAAAAAATAATTCCTCTGAGCTTTTTCTTTAGATGTGATTTTTGTGTCTATAGACCAAGATGAGAAAACTAACAGCCTACTAGATTTACAGTTATTTCATCTGAAAACTGATGTAGCTTGAGAATGGCTGAGGCCTGTGTTAATAATTGTTCTCAGTTCACAAAATATTCTGCAGTTTCATCAAAGAGATGTTATACAATATGTGTTAAGTTGGTTTCTACATTTTCCATGTCTTTATCTTATATTTTTGTCTTGTATTTTTTGTGTTTATCTTCTTATAATACACTTATGTATTTACCATAAATTTGTTTTCTTGAAATTTCAATTTCCAAATGTCAGTTAGGATCATATCTTATTTTTAAAATATATGCACTGCATCTGTGCTGACCTTACTTATTAATCTTGATGGCTGTTTTTTTTTCTTTATTTATTTTATATTTATCAAAAAAAACAGTAAAATGAATTTAAAATGCTGAAAAGTTAACAATAACTATAAGGCTGTTTTTCATAAGTAATAAATCATGTTACTTGTAAATACAGCCAGCCTCGTTTCATTTTTCAAAACTTTATGTTTTTTTTTCTTGCTTTATTGCAGTGGCTAGCACTTCCATGATAAAGCTGAACAGGAATGATGAAAGTGAGTATCCATGTTTCATTCTCAGCATCAGCAGGACAGCTGAGGACTTTTCATAGATGCCTCTTAAGATGTAAGAAATTCCTTTTACTCCTACTTTGCTGAGAATTTTTGCTGAGTCATTCCCACCAATTATTTTTATCAAATGCGTGCCATCCATTGAAATTTTTTCTTTCATCTTTTTAATGTTGCTAAATATACTGACTTAAAAGAACATTAAACAAAGCATGCCCACTGAACCTCACTGTGTAATATTTAAAAATATTATATTTTATTTATTTATTGTGAGCATGTGTTGTGTGGGAGTGTAAAGTTGCCATGGTGTGCTTGTAGAGGGTAGAGAACAACCTTCTCTCCTTCTGCCATGTGGGTGCTGGAGACTGAACTCAGGTCATCAGGCCTGCTGGGAAGTTTGGCTGATATCATCGGGAATTTTTGCATTTATATTCATGAGAAACAAGGATGAATATTTCTTTCTATTTTTCTTCAACTATTTTTCTTTAAAAATATTTATTTATTTTTATTTTACACATTGTGAATCTTTTACCTGCATGTATGTCTGGTGCCTTCAGAGGCCATAAGACGGCATCAGATTCCCTAGAACTGAAATTAGAGACCAATGGAATCTTCTGGAAGAACAACCAGTGCAGTTAACTTCCGGGTCACCCCTCCAGCCTCCTCCGCCCTTTTAATAATGCCATTGATACATTTTGGGTTTTAGGTTGTGCTGAACTCATAACACAAGGGAAGAATTGTTTCTGGGTTGTGAATTATCTGGAAGCTTCTGCAATAGAATGTTCCTGCTTAATAAACCTCACCAGCCAAACCATTAAGGGATGGCCATTCAGATGAAGGTTTTGGTAAGAAACATCTTTGAAGGGATGCTTTCTATTTCGATGATGGAAAGGCAGATCTGAAAACAGCAGAAGCATGAACAAGTCACATATTACAAATAAGATGGCCAAGTTTTTTCTATTGGGACATCAGCTTGAGCTGGTTGAATTGAACCAAAAGGATGAGCACTGATCAAAGGTGCCCATAGTCATAGCTCAGCACAAGGAGCAGCAAGCGTTCATTGGTTTTTCTAGAGTAGGCTCTTTGGGAATTGTCTGTGGGTGTAGTTTCAAACAATGCCATCCTAGTATGTGAAAACATTCTAGCCTCACATTTGGAGGACCCTTGGCCTTTGGAGGGGCTGTGGACTTTGAGCATCTGAGATGAACAAAGTACGTAGGTGGTGTAGACAGAACACACTCTGCTCCAACAGTCATTAGACCAGGTTCACCCTGTGTGATAGTCTTAGGTAAAGCATCACTCAAATGATTGACATGTGTAGTTTGGAGAGTCAGGATCAAAGGTTAAGGCAGCAGAAGAGCAAGCACAAGGTGTAGACAGAGACATAAATGGACCTCCTGCTCTGCTTAGGAAACTGCAAAGAGCCAGTGTTTTTTACTGAAAGCACACAGCACATTTCTGCAGCCACCTAGGCCACACAGCAAATTTAGTGGGAAGCCATGTATTGCTCAGCTGTATGACTTCTGCAATTCATGATTTTTAAGTTACCGAGAGCAAGTGTTTCTAACAACAGAAGGAACAAATGAATCTGGCTGGTAGGACCGAAAGGCTTGCAATGCATACCAGTTGGCAATAATGGAACATTCAAGGAAGTCTCTAATCTCTAATCCGGATTGGTAAAAATTGTAACTGTAACTTGGCAACAAATGTTTGTGAATTTTATGCTTATAAACCCCACTTCTGTCCCTGCTCGAGGCTGTCAGGAGAAACAAGGCTCGACTCCCAAGTCCTTGTCCTGCAGCCGTGGTCCATCAATGACCTGTTTATGTGATGAATTAGTAAAATCTTTGGAGTCCATAAGTATTGTCTCTCTCCTTCCTCATGGGGCATTAACAGGCTAGGTCTAACAATCTCTAAGTCAATTTTACTGTGTTCAGAGGGCATCTTCTATTGGATTTTAGACTGTTTTAATTTTGCTGTTGAAATAGAATAGTCCAGGCTGGCTTTAGCCTCCCAAGTACTGGGATTGCAGGCACTCTCTCTACCTGGATCAGTCCTTTTAACACTGAAAATCGTTAATTGACCAAGAACATAAGTTCCAGTTTGGTGAAGAGACCGTGTGTGTCTGTAGGAGCTCAGATCTGCCATGTCGGCTATGGTATTTCCAAGGGCCAACTGGTCCAAGGCAGTGGCTGTGAAGGACAAACCATGCTGGCTGCTTTTTGTCTAGGTCCGTCACCTGCTGAGAAAGAAGCTTTCTGATCTTACAATGATGTGGAATAATGCTATTCTCTTTCACTCTGTCAATTTTTGCTTCATGCATTTTGAAATCCTGTTTTTATGACTATAAATATTTATAATGGTTGTGTCTTTTAGATGAATTAACCAAAACTGACGGTTTTGGAATGTTCTTTCTTACCTCATTTTTTGTAATGAAACAGAATTTATTTTTGTGACAATACAAAATATGGTTCTCCCCACATCCCTCATGCTTACTGCCATCTGGGGTATCTCTTCCCTCGGTTTCTACTTGAGGACAGAGTTTTCCTCTGTGGTGGAACTCTGTCCTCCTCCAAGCATGACATGGCTGCAGCCATCTTGATCACAGCAGCCATGGTTACCAACAAGATCTCAAAGCATAGAACCTCTGAACATTGCCTGATGGAGGTGGGGGAGGACAGAAACTCACCAGACATTGAAGCCACTCATTCGCTCCTGGGCCTTCCCCTAAGCTGTAAGTCTTCCCAGGGACACAGTCCCCAGAGGTGCTAGAGTGTGTAGAAGGTGAAGGGTAAAATGACCAGGGAATCTATGTGCATATCTCTCATGAATAGTCATCCATGCTGGGGTGGGACATTGCAGTGACATTGACCCAGTCATCAGTGCTTTTGTAATCTACCTCAGCTTTCTGGGTCACCAAGATGGACTTTACTGGCGTTGTTTCTGTGGTGTGTAGCCTCCCTTTTGAATAATAGAGGAAATGTCACAGCAGTCTCTTCAAAGGAAGTACTAGATTTACCCACAGTGACTGCAAGAAGAGGAACTACCATCCAAGAACCCAATGATACTGACAGACAGAAGCTAAAGAAGTAACATTTTCATATTTGTATCAAGACTATCGTGACCTGACAAATCGATAGAAAAAAATCTAATCCAAAGACAAGATGAGAAAAATGACAGAGAAGAGGGGGAAGATCTGTGTTTCAGAGAACCATGGGGCGAGATGACAACCTGACATGAGGAACTGGATTCTCAAAAAATTGAGATATAATCTGGAGATAGTTTAGAATTCTATGTCTGTCAAGAATCTCCATCAGCAACGAAGTAGCAGTGAAGACCCCTGCAAATAAAAGTGGAGAACAAAGAGAATTCCTCAGCAGAAGTTCACTGAACAGCATATCAAAGAGAAACATCTGAGCCCAGACACTTCGGAGTGGAGTGCTTGGGGAATAGACAGTGTTTGCATGGACCATCTACTGTTTAATTCCTTTAAAAATTATATATATATATATATATATATATACACACACACACATATATATATACATATGTATACACACACACACACACACACACATATGGCAACAGTAAAATGACTCAGTGAGGAAAGCTCTTGTAGCTCTTATACTCAGCCTGGTGTCCTAAGTCCCTGAACCTGCATGGAAGGAGAAAAAACTGACTCTTGCCAAGTTGTTCCTTGACCACCAGTGCTCACCCTGAGACACAGACACACAGGCACACAGACAGACAGACAGACAGACAGAGACACACACAAACACAGAGATAGACAGAGACAGGGAGGCAGGCACACAGAGATATAATTTAAAATTGTAAAAGCTTATAATTATATAAACAATTACCATGTTAAAAAAAAGTTACAGGGCATGAAAGCAAACAGCAAGGCTGGTGAGGGTGGGAACACAGGGCACACATGGCCACAGTGTTTCCACAAACTCAGTAAAGTGTTACAAGACCTCTCAAAGTAATGAAGTGTGGACATTGCAATCCCTAAAGCAAAAGCTAAAAAACAAAAGAGGTGCAGACATTTTTGTCAAAAAAAGCCAATAGAAATTATAAAATAATGCAAGACAGATATGATGGAGACTTAATTCAACCATATCAACTGTTATATTAAACATTAAAGGATTAAGTATGGCAATAAAAAGGCAGAGATTATAAAATTGATAAAAGAGTAAACAAACCAAATCAATTTATATATATGTTATCTCTAAGAGGATTGTATTTGCAACAGTGAGTTTTAAATTGTGCAGACTCTGGATCAAATCACTTTTCCCAAAGAGTGCTGATGCTTTCCTTTGCTGGAACTTCTCAGTCCATGCTTACTCTGTGGGTTATGCTTCTCCTAAGCAGTGGTTTGGGTCAGTTCAGAGCTGTTGGTCCTTCTGTTCCTAGAACATGGAGATCAACCCAAGGACTCTGCCAATCCACATGCTGTGACTTCTTCTGAATCTCCCTCTTCCAAGATCTCGGTCCCTTCACTCCCTCACTCACACTTAGCAGTCTGAGTGTTCAGTGTCCCTTGCCTATCACCTCTCCCAAAACAGAGATTTCCACACATATACTATGGCTGTTGGTGATGCCCTGACACTCACAGACAGCCATCGCTGCCCAGCTTAGGCTTTCCTCTGGTCTACATTTTCTCACAGAGTCCCTGAGTGGCTGCCTCAGTGTTTTCTTTCACTGGGCTTCTATTGACTGGGATCTGGGAGTCCTGGATGTTAGTTCCTGGATCCCCCACATAAGAACCCTAAATATTTTAAAGAATATTCTCCTGGCAGCTGTGTTCATTTCCCACAGCTCTTCCTTTGTCTCCAGGGGCCTTAATAGCAGAGTCCCAACATCTCAGGTCCTTGTGTAATGTCAGGAATATGTGAAAGGAATCATAGAGAATTGCAGCCATTAGGCCTGAGGCCAGGAACCTCATGTTAGGGAGGTACAGTGCTAAGGCTCACCAGAACCACAGTACAGCCACTGCTGTAGCTACAGAGCATTATACACTGCAGAACCCCGAGCCTCCACCTCCAAGGAAGTTCACGGAAGACTAGCGCATGATTTAGCCCCAGCTACCTATTTGTTCCAACCCTGATGTCTCTAGTTTACAGAACCAGCAGTCCACTTAGTTGATGAAGGCTATCCTGAGCATATTCTCTGAAATTGCTTCAACCTTTAGAATTAGAAGCAGAGGAAAAGCTTGCCAGTTTCCCACCACGTTAAATGTCAAAATGTCAAATTGAATTGCTGCTAACCTACAGAAGGTAAACTAATCAGAACAAGACATTAATAAACAAAGAGAAGTCACACCTGTGCCAGACAAAAGTAACATTAAAAAGTATATCAAAATAACAGCTTTCCTGGGAACTCTCTCATATATATATATAGCTGTGAAAGGAGAACACGTGTGAGATTCCCCTGGCACACTTGAGAGTCTCACCACTGAGAGTATGGGAAACTGACCAGCATGTCACAGCCAAACTCACCTGCAGCCATATTTGGCTGATTACTCTTTTGATGAGTTTTGAGCTAGTACCTTTATAAAAGCAATAATAATGCATCATGCTACTGTAGTTAATATTCGTGAGCCCAGGAAAGTTAGAAACAAAGCCATTGTCTCAGTCACTGCTCTATTGCTGTGAAGAGACACAATGACCAAGGCAACACTTACAAAAACAGAGCATTTAATTGGTGGTTTTCTCAGTTTTAGAAGATTAGTTCATGGCCAGGAGCAGTTGCTGAGAGTTTCTGACCTGAAGGCAGCAAGCAGAGATAGACAGACAGACAGACAGACACTGGATCTGACGTGGGTTTTTGAAACCTCAAAACCTAACCTCTAGTGATACACCTCCAGTAAGGTCACACCTTCTAATCCTTCCCAAACAGTTCCACTTACTGGTGACCAAGTATTCAAATACATGAGCCTTAGGGTGGGAAATTTGGAGTACCTAGTCCTAAATGGAAGGTCTTCATCAAATCCCTCTCCTCAGGACTTAGGGAGCTATGCAGAAGAAGAGGTAGAAAAATTGTAAGAGCTGGAGAGAATGGATGACACCAAGGAAATAGTGTCTTCCAGACACAGTAGGCCTGAAACACATGAACTCACAGAGACTAACATGCACAGGACCCACATAGATTCAAGCCAGAGGGGGTCCTGACATTGAGATGGAGAATTAGACACAGGCTCCCACCTACCTGTAGCCAAGAAGCTATCTGCAATTAACAGCCACTTGCAAAAGAAAATTTACTTCTGTCTGTTGGAGTCTCATTGGGAATATAAATCACATTTAAGGGAAGGCCCCAGCTCCAGCAGTAGAAAGAAATACAAAATGAATTCGGTGGTATTTTTGTAAAAATTTTTTTGTCTCATATGGCTTTATTTGGGAATGTTTTTCCATTTTGTGTTTTCGTGGTTCTCAGTGTGTGTGAGTGTGTGTGTGAGTGTGTGTGTGTATATGTGGTCTGTATGTCCATGTCTTGTATGTGATTATCCTATTATTTGTATATGTTGTGTATGTGCTTGTGTGTTTCTTGTATCTATTTTTGTTTTTGTTTTTGTTTTTAAAGACAGAGTCTCTTTGTGTAGCTTTGGAGCCTGTCTGGAACTTGCCCTGTAGAGTAGGCTGGCCTTGAACTCACAGAGATCCTTCTGTCTCTGCCTCCCAATTGCTAGGTCTTTTCTATTTTTTCTTTTTAAAAACTCTCTGTGTGCAGTTGTTTATCTGCTTGTTACTTTTCTAAAGAGAGAGAGAGACAGAAAGGAATTGGGTAGGTGGGGAGGTGTAAGGATCTGAGAGGAGAAGCTGTGATCAGCATACATTGTATGAAACCTTTTTTTTTTCTTAAAGAAATCCTCCTGCTGTACTGGAGTTTGCCTTCTTTTCAGCATCGGGTCATCAGGGGTGACTATGAGCTGCAGACTCTACAGGGTTGACTAGGCTTCTGCAGATACGCTAGCTACAGATAAAGCACGCACTCACATGTAAATGAATGAATGGATGGGCTTTCAGAACACTGCCCCGGAGGCAGGCATGTGCACACCTTTCATGCATGATTTCTTCAGCTTCTCATTTAAATTAATAAAACTTATATGGAAGTTGCAGAAAAAATAGACAGATCCCATCTGTTCCCTGGAGACCTTTATCGCTGACCCGAGTGGGAACTGACTGCAGACACTTAGCTCCTGCTGTGCTGTAATGTCAGGGCGTTGTCCGAGAGCGGGCAGTGTCACATTCCTGAAGCACAGCACCAGCATTGCCCTCCAGCCCAAGGCCCCATTCAGCCAAGGGCCCCTTTCAAAGTTCAGGGCTGAATTAGGACGTCAGTCACCAGGGTCTAGGGATGAAGCAATTCCTTGACTGCCCTTGAATTTAGAGTTCCTACAGATCAGCTCTCTGGTGCTATTTGTCCAGAAGAATGGCTTGTTTCTCCAGAGCACAATGCTCTACTTAGTTGTTTTCAGGGAAGCCGATCAGGGTCACACATTTGTCCCTTGAAGATCACCTGGCTAACGGGATGTCTGCTGGGTTTCTCTGCTGTTAAAGCAACTTAGCAAGCATGATGTGGCTGGCAAGGCAACAGTCCCCAGCAATCTATGTCCTCACACCCAGCATGTAGAATCTATAGCAGAAGGCCTCCACCTACAGACAAGAACAGGTGGCAGACAGCTGCTCTGGAGACAGGAGTCACTCTGGACTCCTCTTGTGGGTCCCACAGAGTCCAAAGAGGAGACAAACAGACTGCAGGGCTAGGGGGAGAGTTCAAAACACACCTTAACCTTGAAGGTGAAGATTGTCCTTGATACAGGAATGCCACCATCCATCCATCCATCTAAGAACGTAGAGCTCTGGAAGTCCTGGGCAGGAAAGGACCTCATTACAGAGGGTGATTAGGTTTAGGTTGTTTACAGCTGCCAGGTTTGTGGGGTTTTTTTTCTTTCCTTTATGCAGTCACTGAAATGCAAGTGGAACACATTAATTAAAAAGCAATTAATTCTTATTTTCTAGGGAGATGCTTGGAGACCAGTTTAGTTTCCTGTACATCAGAAACCCGCCTGTCAAGTTGGCATCCTTGAAGGGCTCCTGCCTACATTAATGGCGCTAACATGCTGCTAGCAGCAATTGCCTGAGCCATGCTCAGTGGAGGCTTTTTTGTAAGACAGAGAGCACTTGAACACTCCAGCAGCCATGTCTCTAGCAGGTATTCACAGCGCTCTGGTGCAGCGCCATTACTGTGGAAAGGTCGCTGATGCCCCTCCTCCCACCCACCCCCACTTCTACCCTCCAATCTATTTCAGTTCAGGAAAAAGCAGGCCTCCCATGGACAGCAACAAAACATGACATATCAAGTTGCAATAAGACCAAGCTCCTCCCCATGCATTGAGGCTGAACAAGGTGACCCAGTATAAGGAGTAGGGTCCCCAAAACTCACAGACAGCCCCTGTTCCCACTGTTAGGAGTCTCACAAGAGGACTAAGTTACACAACTGTCACATATATGCAGAGTGCCTAGGTCAGTCCCATGCTCCCTGGTTGTCAGTTCGGTCTCTGAGAGCACCTATGAGCCCAGGTTAGTTGATCCTGTGGGTTTTCTTATGGTGTCCTTGACCCCTCTGGCTCCTACAGCCCTTTCTCCTCATTACATATCTATGTACACATACAAATATGCTTGTGCATGTGTACAAGTATGTACATTTGTGCATATGTGTGCTATGCATATACATATGTGTGCATGCACCAGCATGTATGTGCATTCCTTTGCTTGGTCATCCTGGTCACCTGATCACTTTCTCTCCCAGCCCAGGTGATTTCAGTGGCTCGAGCCTCAAGACAATTTTAGATGACCTATTTTCCATGGGACTTCTCATCAGGCTTCTGCTTCTCCACAAAGGGAATGTCTGCCTCAAAATGTTCCAAGAGCCTGACTGTCCAGATCTGGTAGTCCAGAAATGCTGTACCATCTGGGGACAGTTTGGAAAACAGCTCAGCATGGTCCCGGGATGTACAAGCCTGCTGTCTGAGAATGAGATAGGAGTGAAGAAGCCCAAGGGTGCTGATGGCAGGCAGGCACAGTCTCCACCATCAGAGAGCAAATAGCCTGGGTGCATGGTCAGATGTTTCAGACTTTCCTATGTCTAGAAGAAGCTGGAAGGACAGCTTTCCTGTAGCCTCTCATCTCAAGACAGCAAGTGTTTGGTGGGGGGAACCTTCCAGTCTTCAAGGGGAGTCAGGGAGAGGAGCCTGGAGTCTTGGAAAAGCCTTGATGCTGTGGGTAAGAAGGGTATCGGGGACCACTGCTCTGTAAGAACCCAAGAAAAAGGTATGCCTGTTCCTGGGACAGTAACTCTATCTTAACAACAGCAGTGAAACACGAAACTATTTCACTGTGGTTGGGCTACAAGCCACAGTTCTGACACCCTATTAGGCTGGTCATAGAAGGGTCCAATCAGCTCACAAATTGGGCCCCATTGAGGGAGACCACACCTTCTGTAGCATGATATTTTCTCTTCCAGACAGGCCTGGTCTGCAGAAAACATCCAGAACACCAGCTAACCACTGCCTTCCTTTGAAAGGCAGATTCTGAGGTGGAAAGGTCTCAGGCTACAGGAAGGAAGGACAATCTCTGGACTCCTATTAGCTCTTGGGCTACTACCTGGAATGTCTCAATATGAGTAAGGGGCTTGTAGGTAAGTGTTTAGCAATCCCCCTTAGGCTCTGCAGAACCTCACCTGGTTCTTCAAGTGCTCTAGGGTCCTTCCTCGGGTGACTGTGCTCTTTCCAGGGCTGGAAGCAGGCTGCAGCTGCGCACTGCACACTGTACTTCAGGGTACCCCTGACAACCTAATTAGATCCAGCTCTCTACCACGCTGGGGATGCGCTGCTGTGCTGGTCTGCCTCTAGCCCTGCTCATTCTGCTTGAGTGTCCAACTCTTTACAACAGAACAGAGGTGCCTTTGCAGTGCCCTCGGGCCCCAGTACTTGGCAGACCTACACACAGGTCTCAGCCCTGTCCCTAGCATCTCCACTGAGGCTACTTCTCCCGTCTTCCAGACTCATAACTAAAGCCCGAAAGCCTCACTTGTGTCTTTCTGACTGAGTTGAACCCCCGCTTTTCTTTTCAGGGGCTTTCTCCTGCATTACTGCCAGAGCCAGGTGCCCAGGTGAAGGTGTCCCTGTGCCCACCTACCCAAGGCCTTCTGTAACCTCAAAGCCTATGGGTGAAAACTTGCCTCTTGCCTGGCTTTAAATAGCTTTGCAGGGAGGTGAGGTAACTCAGCTCAGAGGACAGGAAGGTAATCACGCCTGACAAGTGTTATTTTTACACAGATCTGTCCAGCTGCTGGGTGGGGGGGAGTTGTGTAACTAAAAGCAGGATGTTTGCTAAGTCTAAGTAAAACCTCAAAAATAGGAAGAAAGGGAGGGAGGGAAGTAGGGAGGGAGAGGAAGGAAGGGAGGGGGAGGGAGGGAAGAAGGAAGACGGGGAGAGGAGGAGGGGGAGAGGGATGGAGGGAGGGCAGGAGGGAAAGAATGTAGCCTGACGTTTCTCTGTCCTGCCAGGCCACACAGTCCACACAAAACGGTCCTGCAGCTGCTTATAAAATAATTACTCTGAGGCTAATATTAATTACAAACTGTTAGGCTTATGGCTCAGGCTCATTATAAACTAACTCTTACAACTGAACTCAACCCATTTCTACTAATCCATTAATGTTGCCACATGGTTCATGGCTTACTTGTGTCCCATTACATCTTGCTACCATCTCCTCCCACACTGCCTTTCCTCTTCCTGTCTCTCTTGGATTTCCAGCCTGGCTGTAAGCTGTCTTACCGTGGGTCAAAACAGCTTCTTTATTAACCAGTAGTAGCAATATGTATTCACAGTGTACAGAAAGACCACCCCACAGCAAGGGAAGGCTGGAAGAGAGGGAGGACAGGAGGGAAGAAAGGAGGAAGACAGGAACAGATAAACAGGAATGGAAGGAGAGGAGATGTAGAGAATGAAATAAACGGAGAGAGAAGGAACGGAAAATCAAGGGAGGTCTGCAGATGCCAGGTCAGCACAGAACAGTTGCTTCTTCCCTTTGTCGCCACCTGGTGGTCATAAGTATCCACTACAGGTTTGGAGACACACTTGCCAGAAGCCAGGAGTAACCTGGGACAAGCGAGACTCACTTAAGTGGGGCACAAGGGAGAGGTCTGCCCAGCCTAGGCTGAGGACTGAGCCTGCAGCTCCCACGGGGCCAGCACAGCTAGTGGTGTGTATCCTAAGCATGAAGCTTTGTATATGATGCAACTGATCTTCTCCATCTGAGGCTGGAGAAGCTGTCAGGAAGCGGTGAACACCATGACACCATCCAGCCACAGGGAGGCCACAGAGCATGTTGTTAAGTCCTGAATGGAGGATACCCAGGCCCTGTCTCACAAGCTGTGTGAGCCACCCCCTTTGATAAAGGGCTGAAGCCAGGGCCAGTGTGTACTTGAAGTCCCTCACAGCGTGCAAAATGGTTCAAGGCCCCAGCCCTGCTCCTTGGGACTCTGGGAGAACTAACAGGTCACAATCTGTGCTACTGCAGCAGAGAAAAATGGCTTCCCCATAGTTCCCATAAGTGAGCCTATCTAGAGTGGGGCTCCATGTCATCTCCATGAACACAGAGACCTAACTCCAGCTCAGCCCCATCCTTGCCAGCATCCCAGTGACTCATCAGTCGGCCTAAATCTCTATACTGGTAGAAATCATCCAGTCTGAAGAAGAGAATGAAAGCATTTTGAAAGCAATGGAGGGGAGTAAGTGACTTAATGTACATGCATATGGAGTCCAAGAAAGACAATAGGAAAAAACTTCCAGAACTATGGCCAAGATAAAAACATGGTTACAGACTCAAGAAGTCCAACAAGCCTAAAGCAGAATAAAGAAAGAAATCACACCAAAAGACAACACTGTCATCTAAAATCCACAGACCAGGAGAGAATCCTTACAGCAGCCAGAAGAAAAAGAATAACATCTGGAGAGCGAGGACGCCGGTGCTGGTTGGCTTAAGGAAAACTGACAGCGGAAAGAAGACATCTAAAGCAGCATTCTGTGTCTACCACAAGTGCGATGTTTATTTGCAGAGATAAGTACATCGTTGGATAAAAAAAAAAAAATACTTTTAAAAATAGAAACTGAATCTACAAAATCAACCAGAAGCATTCCAGAGGCAAGATGGATACAATTAAGTGTGAGGAACTACGGTCCTTTGTTATCTGATTGTCTAAAATTACGTGACTATTTAACACAAAGAGAATAACAGTGCTTTGGAGTTTATTAAATGTACAGATTTAAAATAGTGGCATGATGAGGAGGCAGGGCTTGGGGCTGCACTGCATTAGAGGAGATTAATCAGTATTTATTCTAAGTAGACTGAGAAGTCAAAGGCATGCTTCCTAACTCTTCAAGCAAGCATTAAAAACAACTGAACAAAGACGTAGGAGAGTTAAAATATAGTAACTGGCTTTTAAAGAGACAGAAGAAGCAAAAAAGCAAGACGCAAAGAAAGAAAGAAGGAAGGGGAGAGACAGAGAGAGGAAGGAAGGAAGAAGGAAAGAAAGAGAGTGAAGGAAGAGAGAAGGCAGGCAGCAGGCGCAGAGCAGACACGGTGGCAGTTGCAGGGGCTACAGAGACCAACCCTCCACTAAGGGATGGGCTGTCAGGACTGGGAGCTTGCCTGGCGTTCATGAGGATTTAGACTCAATCTCCAGAGATTCCAAAGTAATAAACAAACATGAAAGTTAAAAGGGAAATGTTCTTTATAGTACAAGCCCATATTTTAAAGATTTCTTTTTATCATTTTTATTTATGTAGGGGCATGCTGTATATGGAAGGGGTGCAGTGTGTGGGGGTGTCCTCAAAGGCCAGATGAGAGCATTAGGTCCCTTCTTCTAGAACTGGAATCCCTATATAAGTTTTGGGGAGAAACTTGGGTCTTCCGATAGGAGCAGTCAGGACTCTTCACAACTGAGCTACCTTTTTAACCCTCAGGTTATATTTTAAATACAGTCTGGAGAAAAAAGACAAAAATGCCCATAATGAACAAAAAAGTAATCTACAGTAAATTGCTATTAATTACTCAATATCAGACAAAACAAATTTAAGACAACATTATAGAGGCAAAGGGTCATGAAACAGGAGAGATCATCAATAAGACATGCACATAACAGAAACACTGAAAATATAAGCCCGAATGATTTCTAGTTATAAAACTAAAGTAATAACTGAGAGTTAAGAAAGAAATATAGAAATCTGTAATCATTCCAGGATATTCTGACAAACCTTTTTGCTGACCAATAGCTGAAATAGGAATGAGGAATTAACACTCCCATCCACACGGTCCCCATGGCTCTCACATGGCACTCGTGGGTACTTCAGATGGCATCATCTTAGGTACATATTGAATATTTGCCCACACAGTTAGCATGTTCTGCCAAAAAAATATTTTAATAAATTTCAAGACATTGAAATTATATTGAATGTTCTCTAATCACAGTAGAATTAAATTAAAAATGGGTTCCAAGAAGATATCTAGGAAAATCTCCTGCCTGCCAACATTTAGCAATTAGGCAACACATTTTATAATGGCCTGTGGGTCAAATAAAACAAAAGTTATAAATATTTCAAATTGATAGTGAACGTTCAAATCTTCTTATGTATAGTCCTACTTGAATGGTTTTTAAAGAATAAAAATTAAAAACCAATTATCTTTGACAAAGTGTTCTAGAGAAACCTGACCACTGGACAGATAGATGGATAGGTAGGTAGGTAGACTGACAGAAGATAGACACACAAATACATAGGTAACTGATGATAGATAGATAGATAGATAGATAGATAGATAGATAGATAGATGGTAGATAGATTGATAGGTAGGTACATAGAGATAGATGATGAAATAGATGAAACTTACTAATAGGTAGGTAGTAGGTGTAGGTGAACGATAGACAGACAGATGTTAGATAATAGATTAATTAATAGAGAGATGATAGAGAAAAGCTAAGTAGAACAGATGGTAATTCAGCTCAAGTTCAAGGGACTGAGAAATACAAAGGTTGATGTCTGAGGAAACCGATTTCCCAGCTCAAAGAAGCATGTGTCCAGTTCAGGTGCTTGTGGTTTAGATGATGCCCACGCACACTGGTGAGAGTGGATCTTCACTCAGCATACTCATTCAGCTGCTGGTCTCTTCCACCAGCACCCTCGCAGACACTCAAGGAACCTGTCTGTTCTAATTGTGTGGTCCTAACTGTCTCATCAGTAACCAAACTATGCACTCAAGGTGGTAGCCTCCTGAGAGTACATTTAGACACACGAGCAGAATTAGGGAATCACTGAAAAATAAGACTAGAACTGAACTATAGTTGGTATTAATCACTAGCAACTAATTAAAAGGTTAATATTTATTAATGGGTTTATATAAAACACTCACTGATACAATAGATTGAACAGATGGATGATCCCTGAACAGCTGGACTGGTCCACATCAAAAGTTGTTCTGGTCCTTTTTCCAAGGGCTTGAGGAAGTGAACAGGAATAGAGCTAGTGTTCATCCAGTTTTAAACTGGCCTGGTCACACACCCCGTACACTGGGGCCTCAAGGCCCAAAGACCACACCTTTGGGTCAAGGTGATATTGCCTGATTCCCATCACACTGAACAATGTAGGAAATGGAGAAAAAGGAACTAGACAGATTCAAATTAAATTATCTTTTAATTTAAATTTTTTTTGTCTTAGGGTTTACTATTGGTATGAGAAGACACCATGACCATAGCAACTCTTACAAAGAAAACATTTCATTGAGGAGGCTCACTTTCAGTTTCAGATGTCTGTCATGGCGGGGGACATGGTGGTATGCAGGTAGGCATGGTGCTGGAAAAATAGCTAGATATCCTACATCTTGCAGGCAACAGGAAGTCGACTGACTGTCACACTGAATGAAGCTTGAGAGAAGAGACCTCAAAGCCCGCCCCCACAATGACACACTTCCTCCAACGTGGCCACACCTCCTGATAGTGCCACTCTCTTTGGAGGACATTTTTTTTTCCCAAATGAACACAGTGTGCATACTTAAACATATGCCACAGTACATGTGTAGAGGCCAGAAGACAACCTGTGGAAGCTGATTCTCTCCTTTCACATGTGGATTCTAGAGATCAAACTTAGATTGCCAGTCTTCACAGCAAGTGCCCTTAGCCATGGAACTATCCTCTCACCCCCAAAACAATTAATTATGGGTATTTGCCTGCATGTATGCCTGTGAACTGTGTGCATGCCTGGTGCCTGACAAGGCCAGAAAAAGGCATTTGATACCTAGTACTGGAGTTACAAACAGTTGAGAGCACCGTGTGGGTTCTAGGACTCAAATTTAGGTCCTCTGGAAAAGCAGCCAGTGATCCCTCTCCAGTCTCAAAATATAATTATTTAAAAAGATGAGTACAATCAACAGAAACCAGAGAATATGATAAGTTATTTTGTAGCAAATTTTAAAAATTGTCTATCATAAAATGAAATTGGAAGATTACATAAAAAGTACAATTTAATCCAAACTCTGATTAAATAAAATGGAAAATTTGAATGTCAGCTCAGACTTGTTCCTCTACAAAATGCCCTTGTGTGATGCTTTGTGAATCTAGAATCCCAGACCCTGGACTGTGAACAGTACCTGCCTTACCCCAGCCACTGCAGAATGGGGCAAATGGGCTATAACCTCTGAGTGCTTGGCTACACTGGGCCTCATACCAGGGCTGGCTTCAGGCTCTCAGGGAGTAGTCTCACAATGTAATCATAATTAGCAACTACTCCGACTGTTTCATGTCCCTTCCTACTTCCTGTCAAGTTGACTCTCTACATTTGGAGAAACTCTGAGGAGCTGGTCTAGCCCTGCTACCATGCTTATGGAGTCAGGCTATAGGTTAGGGTGGGATCACAGGAGAGAGCAGGAAGATTATTATAAATATGGTGTAGAAGTGTTGCTTACAGAACCTGAAGTGAGCACTCTTTCCGACTCTGCTGTGAGGAGTCTCTTCAGCACAGACTCAGAGAGCAGAAGAGTCTTGGAGGGTTGGTTAGAGGCTGGAACAGGTTACTCCCTTGCCTTTCCCACCTAAATGTTTAGTTAGCATCATTGGGGACCTGCTGCCATCATCATCTCATGTTTCTGTCCTCTTGCACTCAGGTCCCCTTTTTACCCAAATCTTGAGATGAAGCCCAGATTAAGTCCTTAGCAGATCTAAAGTTCATTTTTCCAAGTGTATGGTTACTATGCTGCAGGAAGTAGATCTGGGGTTCTAGATCTTTCTCTGTGCTGTGACCTACTCAGAAAGGAACTCAGGTAAGAGCAGCTTGCTTTAGGGTGAAATGGCTGGTGTCTTTGTGAGAGACATGCAAAACCCCAACAGACACGCTGAAAGATGGGCCAAAGACTGAGGCACAATGGGAGGGGCCTCCTTTCCTGGAGCAATCCAATGGTGCAGTTCTGCTGACCTGTGATTTTTGGTTTTAAGCACTTAGATTGGGGGGAATAATGCATGCTGCTTTCAGCCCCCAACTCTGCCATTGCTGCTGCAGCCCAGAAAATCAGAGCCCATGATTCCCATGGCCACTTCCTCCTGACAATGGAGAGTCTTCAAAAGGAGCTATGGGAGCTGTCCAATACAGCTGGTTCAGTTGGTGCAGTGAGCTCCTTGGGCAGCCGCCCTGGGGCCATGTCCATGAGAGGCTTCCTTGGGGCCTCTGAAGGTGACAGAACTGTCTCTCCTTACATATACCCCACCAGAGCAGCAGAAAGGGATGTGTAATTCACAGGCTTTGGGTGTCTCCTGGGAAGTGAAGATAAAATCCCAGATATAAATCAGATCCAATCCTGGGTGTTTTGGGAATGAAATTGACCTTCATGAAATGAATAGCCAGATACTCTACCATCTTCTGCTTCCAATCCATCTGCATTTGTAAACATCTTTATTTTGTTTTCACATTAGACAGGGAGATCATTTAAATTTTAATTTCAGTGGCTCAAGATATCAGGGCTATTTGTCTTGCCCATTGTTTTCTTGGAAAAGATCAGGATCGCCTTGCCAAAAGAAAAAAATAAGCTTAATAAATAATAAATAGAGAACAAATTACTAATGCTTAAATTTTTATACTTCTATGAATATTTCAGCAAGTAGTGAAAGGTTCTCCCGGATTGCAATAATAAGGCTTCCAGGGAGACACCTTCTTCCCAAGACCCCCTTATGCCATTGTTTCAAATGAACACAGGAGCCAACTCTATTTCCAGTCCACTGGAGAGAAGATGCATATTCACGGCAGACCTCCAGCACTGCCCAGGTACCTTCCAGAGGACTGGGGCCAGCTCCTCAGAAGGCCCTTGCCTGGCTTTGAGGTCATGTACTAGGCGAGTGTCTGTGGCAGGGCCAACTCAAGTTACATTAACTAAGGAGGTGTGAACACAGAGTATCTGCCTCTGTTTGTGTATCTAAAGAAGTGGAAGTCTCATGAGCACTGGAACACACATGTGCCCACAAACTCTCACATCCCCACACTCATATTACACACGACATGCTCACATGTACTCTACACTTATAGCCCTTAAACCTACTTGTCTTTATACGTTCACATTCGTGTGCACCTCCCCCTCAGTGTACACACACTCACTCACACATGTGTCATATCCCTATACTTACATGCACTCGCACACACACTTACCCACACTAGTATATATTCACACCCTCAGGTATGCACTGTCATACATTTGTGTGCACCATCCGCATTCACTGTCTAAGTTTCCTTTCCTTTGCTGTTGTCAAAAGCAACATGAGGGAGAAAGAATGGATTTGGCTCATAGTTCTGGGTCACAGTCTCGCACTGTGGGAAGCCTGGGTGGCAGAGACTTCAGGAGCTAGTCATGTCGCACTGGTCTTCAAGAGCAGAGAGCAGTGAATTAATACACGATGGTGCTCAGTTCCCTTTCTCCACTCTTGAACAGTTTAGAATCTTCTTCCTAGGGAATGGTGACACCCTCAGTGGATGGGTCTTCCCATCTCAATTCACACAATCCAGCTGTCCCTCCCAGACATGCCTTTAAGCCAGCCTAATCTAGACAATTCCTCACTGAGATTCCCTTCCCACAGATTCTAGATTGCATCAAAGTGACAGCTGAAACTACCCATCATATTCACATACATAATCACATACACTCATACATGTCCAACACCCACACTCATACTCATGTACTCAGATTTGTGCATACGAGCTCACACATAGACACCATGTCCATAAGCAACAAAACTCACACATGTACCTATACTTACGTAGGCATGCTTACAATACTCTCTTGCTTACATTCCAAAATTAGAAGAAGGGATAGTCTAGAAGGACTCTTGAACCAAGGCTAAGGATGGGAAAACTTGGTGTGGAAACTGTCCTTGGGGTCCTCAGTTTTGATTGTGCAGGAAGTGTGACATTTCAGCCTTTTCTTTTGTTCAAGCCCTTGAGAAATGGAACTAAAGTCAACCTGAGTCAAACATTTCCAAACTTCTAAAACATTTGCTGATGTCACTAACTAGCAAAATCTTCTTTTCTAAAGGCTTAAGCATAAAAGTCCTAGATTCAAGCCACGGGCTGACGCCTGGCACTTCTCCCCATCCTCTGGGCAGCACAGAGTTCTGGTTGGCTTTGTATTTGCTTGTAGACACAAATAACATCACTGTAGACCCAAGTCTAAACTCATGAGTGAGGATTTTACTCTAAGGGGCTGTGTATGGTGTCCCAAGGAGTGTGACTCAGGCCCAGGGCCTCCAGACCTGCACAAAGGAGCAGAGTTCCCTTGGCAAGGCATCTTCCTCAGCATCGGGCAAACACTTGACCCTTGCCTTCAGCAGGAGGCAGTGATGTTAATGCTGGGGATGCTAGTAATGCAAGCAGCAGAACTCCAGTGAGCTCTTGGAGGCCTTGCTGCCTATGAGAAAAGGCTAGGGGCTCAGGCTGGATCATTAGATGATACCTCCTTCTACTAAGGAGGGCATCTATGTGACAGACTTGTAGGAACTGTGTACCAGAAGCTCTGTCCCCATCCCCTCACCTCCAACCTCTAGTCACATTCTGCCCATGTCCTCTTCATCCCATATAGCATCCCTGTGGAAGACAGAGATGGTCTTGTGACTATACCCTCAGGACATACATGGGCATCACGGCTACAGTTAGATTGTGCGTTACTTGGTCCCTCCTAGGTTTGGGTCAGGATATGGCTTCACATGACCACATGATCGATCGCTAAGCAAGGAGACTGACTGAGACTATCCACACTGTAACATTAGAAATACCTACTTCACTTGTCCTGGGCTTGAGAGGACATCGCATCTTTTAGGAAGGGAGTTACCTTCATTTACTCTTCTGAGGTACCTAACTGATCCAGGCCTTGCCTGAGATAACAGCCTGGGGCTACTCATGGGATCATCTACTGGGAAGAGAACCTGCATCTCCAGTCCAGTGGGAAGCATCTTTCCAGACACAGGCCCCATGGAGAGCTTCATTTGGCTGGACAGCAAGAGCATGCTGTGTAATAAGAAGTTTTTGACTTGGCCTAGACTTGTAGTCTAAATGAATTTTTTTTTTTTGCCTGTGGCCTGGCTTAGCTTGAGGTTTGGACTTGTAGTTTTGGTTTTAAATAATTATATAAAGGCTTACATTAATTATATGTTGTTTGGCCTATGGCTCAGGCTTATTGTTAGTTTTTGTATCTTAATTTAATTTATTTTTATTAATTTATCTTATCACGTGGCTTGTGGCTTATTTGTATTTTATTATATATTGTTTTGGGGTGGCTAGATTGTGAGGTTTTTTTTATTTTGCCTTTTTTTGTATTTATGTTTGATTTTTTTTGTCTGCTTTTAAGCTGTTCTGCCAGAAGCCAAAACAATTTTTTTATTATCTAATGGTATTTACACTCTACACGAAGATATCCCACATCAATGCTGCATGCCCACTGTGGGCATGTTGTCAAAGGGACCCAAGCCAAGTCCATAGTATTGATTCACATCAGGACACCTTAAGGGGATTTGGGTGAAAGCAGCACACAGGAGTTGGGAAGGTGTCACCAAGGCCCTGAGAGCCTAGGCTGGCTTTACCAGGAGCCCCGATAACTAGTGTGCAAAAAGGTGCTCTCAGAGGGTCATGACAGCCTGGTCAACGACTCGACTCCTGAGGCCTTCTGCAGGTCAGTGTTGAAGTCCTTGGACCCCACAATGTCAGTGCTGTGGTCCTTGCCCCTTACAGCACCTGCCTATTTATCCATTTCAGTCTGCAGGGGATCCAGCAGTGGCTCTAAGGCCATCTCAGGAGTCACTATCCACCCTGCCACATCCAGGTGCACCTTCCACATGCTAGAGTCCCAACAGAGGCATGATCTGTCCCCACTGGGTGTTCCAAGTCTTCATGGTTGCCACCACACACTTGAACATGACTCCTTGGAGTACCACCCTTAGTTCCATAGGAAGCTCCCTCTCCACCAGGCACCTAAGCTTGGGTAGGCCTTAGAGATAACGTGACGGTGCAGTACTTGCATATGGAGTGGTGGATGATGCTAGCATACCTTTGTCAGGTAACTAGAAGGAAGGAGGGGCAGGATTTCACTGAGGATCCAGGGCACACAGAGAAAGTGACTGCCCTCTGAAGGAACAAGTGAGCAAGTAGCATGCCTGACCAAGCTGTACAAGGTGATTCCCTGAACGGTTTAATGCCCACTGCTGTTGGAACAGCTGTGCCTTTCCAGTTCTAGTCTCATGGTGTCAGAGACATGGTCAAGGCATCCCATAGCCTAGGACATCCAGGCTGGGCCAGTCCTACGGGGCAGCTTAGTACCTCTCCTCCTCCTATGCCCAGCTGAGGTTCCCTCCTCAAAGAAGCCCCTAAGCCCCCTACATATTACATACTCTCTGGAGTTAAGGGGGATGAGCACCATAGGCTCCTCCCCATTACTTTCCAAGTGTCTCCACTGAGGCTGGTAGCAGCTAAGTGTCCAAAAGTTCAATGTCCTGAGCACAAAAGCTCAGCATGGCCTTTGCTCGCCTGCCACCCGACAGTGAGGTTATCCCATATCCCATTTTAGCTGCTTCCAGCTTGGGGAGTAGAATTGTAACATCTTCCTCTCAGATCAGTGCATCCTGTCACAGCCAACTGGGTCTGCATCTAAACAGCTGCCTGCTGTGCATCAGCTAGGAGAACAGGAAGTACCTCCTAGTCTGTGAGTGAGGAGAAGAGGTCCTTTGTCAGGTACCCAAAAATAGCATAAGGCCAACGCCTCCCTGAATAGCCTGAAGAGGTGGAGTTGGTCAGGGTTCTTCCTTCCTGAAGGTTAGTCACCAAGAGCACCCTGAGCATGGAGGCAACCCACTGGAACATCTATAGTCAGAAGCCCAAGAGGCAAGGCCAGAGGCACCCAAAATACCCTAAGTAACTGGGGGTCTCTTACCTGAGTATCTCCTAGATATCAACCAACACCTCCCACTCATTCAGACCCTGCACATACCTCATAAGCCCAATAAAAATATTTCCATGGCTAAAGAGACCCTGAAGGAGTGACCCAGCTCCCTGCACTAATGGAGGCCTCCTTGCTATGATCTCAGAAACATCTCTCTTGGCCACAGCTAAATTTCACCCTTTCTCTGTGGCTTTCACAGTCACTTTTGATAGTGGGACCAAATTGTCAGGTTATAAGCACATTTATGTATGTTCCCTGCTGGAAGGGAACCAGGAGCCAGAGGGGAGCAGTAGCCCAAAGAGACCAGTAGCTTAAGTGGGGGGCACAGGGAAGGATAAACAGGGCACCCCTGGCATCACCTTCACTTCCCGTGATGAGAGCTGGGTGCAGCCTCAAGTGACCTGTACAGACACTGACCTGTGTCTCATCTGGATGTTTCCCCAGGGTGAAAGACTACCCTGAAAATGGCCCCCACAGCTACAAATATACACACTTGCTCTCATACACACAGAAATGCATGCATCCGTATATGCACACACTTAAACACACCTATGTACACACACTTATGTCACAAGAGATAGAAAAGCAGCAGCCCCACCTATTAGAATCCAGGAAACCCCCAGGAATAGTCATGGCCTCTGAACCCATACAGCAACATAGAAGCAGAGAAACAGCACATTTTAAAGGGGAGGGATAAGCAATGAGCATATGTGTTAAATCAGACCTCAGAGTCCATGCAAGATCAGCACACTGCATGGAAAGAAGTCAAACAGAACACCATACTGGGTCCTGGAGTCCCCACCTAAGGGGTGTCAGTCACTCTGTACTTAAGTATCTATCATCCTAAAGGAGATGTCACGGAGTGTTTTCAGTTTTGTGTTTTCTATAGATATATTTTAACTAGACCAGATGACTCAGCATTTACATAAACATGCAAATATGGGCTTGAAAGATGCTAAGACAGAGACGGGACAGGCTCAGCATGGCAAAGCAGATGCAGAAGCATATTGGAGATGGGAACAACAAAACAGGGTGTTTTAACCCCCCACAGATGCAGGGAGAAGTCAGACCAGAATACACAAGACAGAGAGTGTGAGCCCTGCACAGAGATGCAGAGAGAAACAAGACCACAATACACTAGACAGGGTGTGTGAACCTTGGACAGAGACCCGGGAAGAAAAAAGACCAGAATACATCAAGACAGCATGTGTGAGCCCTACACAGAGACCGGAGGAAAACATCAGGGCCCATTATAGCATGATAGTGTCTCTTACACAGAGCCTGGGGTGAGGGTGGGGGATGGAGTAAGATGCACCAGGGCAGTGTATGTGGAAAGGGGGCTCCTGGTTTACCCCTCATCCCCAAATTAATGAGTTTGTCAAAGACCTAAGAATTCCTGCTATAGGATGGTAGGAGGAGTTTCTTGGAAGGTTGAAACCAGGCAGGTCTTCCTGGAGAGGCAGAAACAGCCAGATTAACTCAGCTACATTTAATTTTTAAAATTCTGGCTGACAAAAATCAAAGTGAACAAAATCAAAGAAAATAACAGCAAAGCACAAGACATACTTTGAACTAATATCACAAAGTGGTGATTTCCTTAGCCTTTAAAGTTTCTGTCAGCCATCTAAACCTGCCAGGAACCTAACAGGAAAAGAGCTGACACACACGGAAAGACGCCGCTGTTAGTGTAAACAAACACAAGATGTACCTGGGGGAGAAAATATGTTTCCCATCGCACTGGTGATACTCAGCGAATTTGACAGCAACCTGTGTAGATTGGTGTGAGGAAACAGCCATGCTGTTCCTTGTCAGAAGAAATAAAAATCACTATATCCTGGGGGCCGGATTTAAGCCATATTGACCAAGTTTTAGATGCATAGGGGCCTGGGACCGTTCAACTCTGGTGCAAACTCCATGAGGGACAGACAGATGTAGACAATATAACTGGAGAATTACAGCATACAAAAGAAAACTAGGAAATGAGTGCAAGGAAAACCCCGCTCACTCCTGACCCCAGACACAGCAGATAACAGACTATTAAATAACCTCCTCCCCTGGGCTTCCTCCTCAGGGCGCCTTTCCTTAGTGTCCTGTTATCACTTCACATCTGTTGAGATACCTGCAGGAAGCAGGACCTACCAGCTGCTGCCTTATATTCTGTTACCTTCTCCAGAGACCCTAAAGTACACACAAAAATTAAAATTTTAACATCAAATACAATTTGTAACCTGTTAACTCTGCTGTTTGTTGTTTCATTTCTAGAGCCCTAGATGCTAAACCTAAGAGGGAAGGGAATAAGTTCTTAGGCCACTAAAATAGACAGGAGGCCTAAGGAGGAAGAAAAGTCCTTGGTACTGAAGACAACGCATGCACTTCAGACACAGGCCCAAGGCCTCTGAGCTGGATCCGAACTCAGTGCCTCCTCCCTGAGGACGAGCTCTTATGGTCCCAGAAGGCAGCATGCAAGTTTCCAAAGGACTAACAGTCCTACCCAGCTATGATGCCTATGAAGCACAATGACCAGCATGCCGTGAGAACCCTAAGGGTGCAGTGGTGGCTTGCATACCTTGATGGTAGTCAGTGGTATTTGGATCAAAGTCCTGATCAACAGGAGAGAAATCGTGCCTGGTACTAGAAACCTAGTAAAGCCATGGATTTTAGATGAGAACCCAAACCAGCATCATTCCTAACTACTCTCTAAATATTTGTTCTTATACCCACAGATAAATGTGGTCCCTACCCCCTCATCAAGGAAACTTCTCTTTGCAACAGAGACCATTACAGAGAACCATAACCAACTGAAATGCAGAGGTGTGGAGTCCAGTCCCAAGAGATATTATCTCCAGCACAAATCCCACACCTAAGGCTCAGCGAACATTGTGGAACAGGGACCAGAAAGAGTTTGCTGTGTCTCCTACCAGCGTCATAAGCTTTAGCCAACAGCCTGCAAACATGATTGTATAAACAGAAGCAGAATAAGGACAATATCACAGACATAGTGCATGGACGAGGGTGGGGTGGGGGACTCATGGAGCTTCCAACTCTACACAAAAGAACCACAGGCAATTAGGGAATGCTGAGAACAGGAGAAATAATCTTCCCTAGGAAGAGTATACCAACTGGTTATCCAATACCAAATGGTCAGCCCTGAAAACATACAAGTAACATACAAACTGAGCAGGCTGTGCTTATGAATATATATGTGTATATACATATACACATATAACAACAATGAAAGGGGGAGGCCATAGATATGAAAAGAGCAGGGAGGGGTAAATGGGAGGGTCTGGAGGGGAAAAACAGAAGGGGGAAATGATGTGATATAATTTTTTTAAAAGGAGAAGTTCAAATGGATTAAAACAAACAAAAATAGATGAGAGATAATGGAAACAACCTGAGGGTCCCTATTGCAATTCTGTCCCAAGAGATGCATGTTTGCAAACATTTTGGGTTGCTATAACCCAGATGGGAGGAGTGCTCCTGACGGCCAATTCCATCTAACATCCTGTTATGCACATGGCAGTTCCCCAAAAAGCTATGTGTCCCAGGCTGTCTCCGTGCTGAGGCTAAGGAGCCCTGATCGGAAGTGGCCATAGCTGCAGTGATTGCAGGTACCACATGGGTCCTTGGTAAATGATATTGAGTAAGTGGATGGCACTTATATGGAAAAAAAAGTGAAGAAAACAGGTTGTGATGCATTGCCACTTCCGTGAACAAGAACAGAATAGATGTGCACATGTCACCTGAACCATATGTGACTGTAGGATACAGAGACAAGGCGAGAGGCGCCAAATGATAATTGCACACTATCAAAGGAAAACACAGGAAGCCAAGTAAAGTCTAAATGTCAGCTAAATAATGATCAAGCTTTTTTGCATTTCTATAAAGTCTTTACATATGCTTGCACAGTACTAAAATATCATCTGTTATGTGACATTATGTTTAACTGGTGCCCTGTGTGTCATCTGGCTGACCAAGGAAAGGTGGTGGGCCCCGCTGGCATGGAGGAGCAGTAGGTTTCTGTGGCCTCTTTAAGCATATTCCTTTGTGAAGGTGTACTGACAAGTCAGAGACAAAAGGGACAGGTCTGATCAATGAAGAAAGACTCAGGTTGAAATGCAGGAGGTGGCAGAATCCATAGGACCATTTCCTGGAGATTCTGAGACATTTGTAGTGCTAGAGACACTCCAGGTACTCAAGATGCTTGGATGCCTGGTGTTGGGGTACTGGGGATACTGGATGCCAGGGATGTTGTGTTCTGGGATGGTAGATACTGGAGACATTGGAATGCTGGAGAAGTTGAGAAGTTAGAAAGGGATGCTGAGAACCTGGGGCTGCTAGGATGCTAGAGATATTGGCACGGTGAAAAGTTTGGGTGTTAAGTATTCAGGGAAGCTGGGGGGTTGGGTTGGGTTGCTAGGTTGCTGTGATGTGATGCTTCAATCTGTGTTTGCAAGGTGGGGGTACAGAGCCCTCCCATGGCTCACTAGGGAAGTGCAGGAACTCATCTACCCAGGGAAGCAATGTCTTTTCTGTTCTGAGGTTGTTCCTTGAGAAAGGTGAAGGTGTAGGTTAAGTTGTCATTTCCTCCTGCTCCATGGTCCCCTCAAAAGTTCTGAAGTCATCAGGCTCCTCCTCCAGTGAGGAACCAGGTAATAGAAGCTTGGTCCGAGGGGAGGGGTAGGCTTTTCTGCATCTGTTCTCTGGCCAACAGCCAGAACCTGGTTCCACACACATGCTCTAGTAATATCTGAGGGTAGGGAGACTGTACCTTTGCTTCCTGGACCAACAAAAGGTCATTTGCATACTCTCATAGTCACACTCATGAACACTTATGTTGCACACTGTATACATCCACATATTTGTGTTCATATACATTACTTGCTCAACATTCATATACAACTCACATATCTACACACATATCAACACAATCACATTCATGCACACATATAACTCGAAGACATGTTCCCAAACTCACACATGCACCTTGAAGTCACACACTCACATATACATGTGCACTCAGCACACACAGGAGAAGATGTAGAGGATCCACTGACTGGCTGACTATACCCTCCATGCCCATCATAGGACCTCCTCTGATGCACAGCATGGATCCTACCTCCACATCTCCTGATGGCCTCCGGTAAGATTGTTCCCACTTATAGTCGCTCCAGCCCAATGTTCTGTCCATACTTCATGTTTGAATTCTCACACCATCAACAAAGCAGACTCAAAGGTTCTCAAAGTGAATACACAGCCATGAAAAGCTGCCATGGGCTGTTGACTGCAGTAACATACTGAGAGCATACTTCCCACAGCTGTTTCTCCTAGTGTGGAAATGCAGACCAGCAGCCCACTGACATCCTCCAGGGGACATCAGCCAGTGATAGTCTCCAGTCCACCTGCAGAAACGTGTGCAGGACATGGTGGGCTAGGTAAACCTTAAGCAGTTGGGATGGACTGTTCAGGAAGAAAACAGCCAATGCTTTGGGTCAGGGTGCCATCTGGTATTTTTTGTTTGTTTGTTTGTTTTTAGTTTTAAAAATGTAATACTGTTTATTTAACTTCAAAAACATTTCAGCAATCTAAACATACAAAAAATAACAGAATGTTGCAAATTGCATTTAGGTCCAGAAGGTTCTTGAACTTTCATTGATGCAGAGTTCTTTGCTTTGCTGACAATGATGAGTTCTACAGTTTGTTTAAAAATTTCAAAATCTACACTTAACTAAAGAAAAAATCCAAACACTTCTCATGCCAGCTGATCCCTCCCCCTTTCCATAACTAAGAATGTCAGCAAAAAGCTATGCCACTGTATACAAAAACAAGACAACCTGAAGCTAAATGGATGCCCACCACAGTATCCACATGTCCAGCCTCACAGTGCACTTCCTGAGCTACGGCCACCTCCCAAAGGCATCTTCCCCTCACAGCCTCCACACCAAACAAGGAGCAACAAGAATCTGTCTGGATTGTTTTGTTCTCTTTACAAACTATGGATATGTACAGTTGACAACTCAGGATTTCTAGCCAATAACCAACCATATAGTTAACACTACCTTACAAGTTGAAAACAAAATGCCAGATACATCTTCAAATGCCTTATCACACCAACAGCAAAATGTACAGAGTGAGGAGAACATGAGAGTGCTTTTTCATTTTAAAAATGTTTGGAGCTATGTACAACTTTGATACAGTTTTAGGGAGTTCCGGA
The DNA here is from genome assembly GCA_004025045.1 of Sigmodon hispidus. Classification (NCBI taxonomy): domain Eukaryota; kingdom Metazoa; phylum Chordata; class Mammalia; order Rodentia; family Cricetidae; genus Sigmodon; species Sigmodon hispidus. Next base: position 14,110 of record PVIH01003047.1, on the reverse strand, counting down.
CACCCACAGCCACTGCATGTAAACCACTGACACTTTGAGAAACTACAATATGATCATGATCAAATTTTGTAATTAAACCTAACAAGGGCAATAGATACTGCTCAAATAAGAGATATGTCAATCACGGCGCTCTCCTACTCTAAAGATATTCACAAGGAGACAGAGTTTTTATTCATCTTCCTCCTCTTCTTGCTCTTCCTCCTCCTCTTCTTCTTCTTCCACTTTTTTCCAAGCAACTTTAGCAGGACCCTTGGTGCCATCAAACTTCCCTTTAGACTTGTAGTCAGCAACATCCTTTTCATACTTCTCCTTCAGCTTTGCTGCCTTCGTAATGTAAGGCTGCTTTTCGCTGTCGCTCAAGTTCTTCCACATCTCACCCAGCATTCTTGTCACATCTCCAATAGAAATGCCAGGATTTGTAGGTTTGATCTTGGGCTGAAATTCAGAGCAGAATAAGAAAATTCCAAGTGGTGATCTTTTGGGGGCATTAGGGTCCTCCTCCTCCTCCTCCTCCTCCTCCTCCTCCTCCTCCTCCTCCTCCTTCTTCTTCTTCTTCTTCTTGCCTCCCTTAGCTGGTCCATAATCTTTCATTTTCCAATCATAGGCTACTTTATCTGCTTTTGCCATTTCATCAAACTTTGATTTCTCTTTGCCGGACACTGTCTTCCACCTCTCAGATCACTTTCTGGAAAACTCCGTAAAATTGACTGGGACCTCTGGGCTTTTCTTCCTATGTTCTTCCCTGCATGTCTGCATGAAGAAGGCATAAGCAGACATCTTGCTCTTTGGTTTCTTGGGATCACCTTAAGCCATTCTGACTGTATTGTTCGCTAGTCTGGGCAGCACAGGGAGCGACTAGGGTGCCATCTTTGTGTCCCCATGGGGGAGTCACCTGTCTCTGTAGATCTTTCTGTTGTGTGATATTTTGCTTGTGCTCTGACAAAGACTGACCGGAGATCAGAGGGCAGAGCTAGCCACTAGTTAACCATAGAGGCCAGACAGTGGTGACTCAGCACTTGGAGGAGGAAGCAGGAAGATTAGGAGTTCAAGGCCATTTCGGGCCACTAAAGATTGAATCCATCTAAAGAGAAACAGGTCCAGGTGGTGGAGGTGCACGCCTTTAATCCCAGCACAACTGGGACGTGGGACAAAAATATAAGGCAGGTGGAGACAAGATCTCGCTCCATCCATCCGGTCTGAGGTAAGAAGTTTCTAGTGGCTGCTGTTCTGCTTCTCTGACCTCCAGACGAGCTATATTTGTCAGAACGCAAACAAAATGACATACAAAACCTTCCCTCCCCAACTTCAGAAACCCCTTAGGTGACAATGGCACCACATTCTGAGTGGCCAGTGTCCCACTCACCCTTTCTCGCCATTACTAAGATTCCAGGTGCACTTTGGCTCCACCTCCTGGAGTTTTGCTCACCAGCTGGCATGGGCAGGAGAGTCTTTGGGTCTGTTCCCTTGGATATATTGTGCTCTGGCAAAATTCTGAACCTTCAAGGAGTCAGGGAGCCAAAACCACATTAGATGGATGTGTAGGGATCCCTGGGGCTCACTCCTTATAGCTGGTGTTCAAGGTAGAGTGCCTTGTGACACCACCATAGCCCATAGCTCCCATGATAACTTAACACTGCCTAAGGTGAGTTAGTTTATTGAACACCCAGTGGTGTCTACAGGGAATGTCCCCTGGGTGGAGAAAAACTCACATTTCCCTCAGCACTGCTTGGAAGGGTCTTTAGGGCTTCCTGCTGTGGGAGGGTGCCAGTAGTACCTGGGTATCTGAGAGCCAGAGAAGGGCTCTAAGGAACAACTTGAATAAAAGTCAGGAAATGCCATGGAAGAGCCTGACCCTGGGGTCTCTGCTGTCAACAAAAAGCCCTGCTCTGTCTCCAGCACTTCTGCAGACAAAGGACAGTGGGTGGCATCTGCAGGAAGGGGCTTTGAGTTTCAAGGATGACATAAAGAACCCACAAATCACACACTCTTGGGAGTCAAGGGTTAACCTGAGTGGTTTATGGAAAAATAAAACATGTCTAGTGAGAAAAAAATAGTTTCCATCACATTCTCCATATTGACAGCAACTATATAAACAGAAAAATGAGTTTAATAATATTTGATGTGCTTGGATTTGGAAACTAAGATATTACAACATAATGTGAGTGAAACTTCCTTGGTGGGAGTAAATCTTTATATTTATTGATGTGTACACACTACAGAGAATATTTATGAATATAGAAGTCCTACAACAGCACTGTCTTAGGAATAGAGAGATGGTCAGCTTAGAAGGATCTGATGCATCTACCTCTAGGATAGAATACTGCTCTAGGACCCTGGAAAAATGTGACATTTAACTTTCAAACTTAAATCAGGCATACCCAACTTTATCATACATCCCCACACAGATAGGTCCATGGGGTGTTTCTACCTCATGAATGTACAAAACAGACTCATATTCAGTAGCAGTCACACTTCAGTATTGAATTCCAATCTCCTCCTTTGTTGGTCATATAAAAGACAATGTTCCAGCAATACAGTGTCATAGCTAAAGCCACCCCCTCCATCATGTATGTATCCTCCACTCCTCACCCCCACCAGACTTTGACTCTCAGCATCCCCAAGTTCTAGAAAGTGCTTCAGAGATGCCCAGCTTCCCAGTGCAACCCCCTGTGGTTGACATCTCACTCCATGACCTGCCCGGAGCCCAGGGGAAGCCCCAGGCCCTCCAGGTGGGGTTCCTTGCTAGAGCTCTCAGGCTGCAGGCTTACTTTGGTTCCTCCATGGAGGAAAATAAACAAAACCAAGATTCTCCCATAGAGGGAAACCTGCATGAGATGGAACTAGTCACTCCTAATGTGGACAGCATTGTGTGGCTTGGACAGTTTGTGGAGCCTCTGGCAGTGGGACCAGGGATTATCCCTAGTGTGTGAACTGGATTTTTGGAGCTAATTCCCCATGGAAGGATGCCTTACTCAGCCTTGATACAGGGGGAGGGGCTTGGTCCAGCCTCAGCCTGATATCCTAGACTTTGTTGACTCCTCGTGTGAAGCCTTATCCTCTTTGAGGAGTGGGTGGAGGTGGTAAAAGCTGGGGGAGTGAGTGGGAGGGGGAACTGTGTTTGGTGTGTTAAAAAAAAATGTCAAAAAAGATGTCAAAAAAGATGGGAAAAAAAGAAAATTAAAAAGATAAAGTCATACCCCCCCCCCCCGGAAGTTTCCCTCAGCTACAAAACCAATCCCAACCTCTGAGATCTGGTGAACATGGTTATGTGTGTCTACCACCAAGAACTTCAGCATTAATCCTATCTGACAGTAAATCTGAATATGTAACAACCCAGCCTCCAACATGGACAACACACACACACAGATGCTGTCAGGGCTGGGCCCACTGTTCCATATTGCCAGAATTCATCATGGTATTGCTGCTTGCCAAGGTCCATTTAAAAAAAAAAAAAAAAAAAAAAAAAACCTTCTTTTTCTCTCATACATTAAATCCTCCTGCAGTCTCCTCCCTCTGCTCCTTCGAGCCCCACCCCCCATCTCCCTTCTCCCCTAGATCAACTCTTTCTCCCTTTCCCTTATTGCTGAGCCACAGCCATTGTATAACTGACCATCCGTAGTGACGTTTTTTATTGGCTATCTGGGTCACTTCTACCCTAGGGCTATTATGAATAAAGCAGCTACAAACACTCTCTACAGGACTTCAAAGAATAAGTGCATCCATTGCTTGGGGCAAGCACCTGTGAGGAGAATTTCTGGGTCACGAGGCAAGTATATGCCTCAGTTTACACAGTTTTCAGTGACTGTCATTTTACATTCACACCAGCTGTGTGGCAAAAGCAGCTGTTGGTCCTGACCAGGCTTCCCTTGTCAGGCTTCCTGATTTTAGCTGCACTCATTGGTTTGCACGCGTGAGGCATTTCTTGGTGTTTTGTTGGTTTTGATTACTGACAACGTCAGCATTCTTTCATGGTCCACGTTGTCACGTGTCTAATCAAGCCTTTAGCATCTTTTTTTATGGTTGTGAGCCAAGCCTTTAAGGGCTGAGCCATCCCTCCAGCCCGCCTTTAGCATCTTTTAAACTTGTCTATGATTTATCTATTGAACTCTAAGTCTTGTATCAGAGATTTTATTGTGAATGCTTTTTTCCAAACCTGTACTATACCTTTTCATTTTCCTAACAACCTCTTTCAAAGACCAGAAGGCTTTACTTTTGAAGACAAATGTGTTTGTTTCACCTTTGTGGTTTTTCAGTTTGTGCCTGACAAGGTCGCAGGAGCTCATGTGCTGACTCATTGCCCCAGCAGGTGGCGCTATTTTGACTGGTGGCGCTTGGCTAGAGGAAGTAGATCACTGGAGGCGTGGCCTTGGGGACTGAGGCTCCTTCCTTAGCTCTTGGGTCCTTTTGCACTGCACTGCACTCTAAATGCTCATTTGGGCTTCTAGAGCCAGCTTTGTCTTCGCCTTGCGCCTGCTTACCTGGTGCTCCAGGAGTCTCCATCGCTGCTCACCCACTACGGCCGCTGAAGCGCAGCCCCACCTGCAGCCTGGAGCCCTGCCCCAGCTCGGACTTCCAAAATTACTGTGTTTTAGGAGGAGTCCTCTCTGAGTCGTCCTGGCCCCAGGGCCCTAGAGAATAAAAGGCGTCTTCCCACCCTCCCTGACCTCACGGCTGCTCCAATTCCTTGGAATTGGAACTTCTGGCCCAGACTACAGCTACAAGCAGATCTGCTCAGTCTTCACTCCTCAGATCCCTAAAGACTTAGAACGAAGTCACATGTAGATCCGCCACAGGTGCCACCTCAAGATAAAGAGAGGAGATTCTTTCCCAGGCTGGTGGCTTCCCTGTCTACTGGAATCCAACCGCCCTCCTTCCTGCTCCTCTAGACATCTTTTGTTCGATATTTGCGAGTATGAGTCCAGCCCGCGCTCACCCAAAGCAGAGAAGTTTTTGCAGAGCGCTCATGTCTTTTGCCTGACATAGCAAAGCGGGACACTGAAAAATGGGTGAATGGATGAGAGGTGTGCACAGCCTGATGAGGAAAAGCACGGCGTTGGTACCAATTTAACACTCATGAGTTCTTAACCTGGCCTCACTCGGCGTCCACCAGCCCCGCCCCGACTCCTTCTTGCCCCCTTCCTGCCCTCTTCCAGTCTCTCCTCCCCTAGTGTAGCCCCGCCCCCAGCTCCGGCGTCCTCAGGCTGGGTCCGTCTCCAGGCAACCGCTACTGGTAGAGCAGCGGAGCAGCTGTGTGTGGCTGTGGGCTTCAGGCGCCATGGACCTGGTAATCACGCAGGAACTGGCCCGTGCCCAGAATCAACAAGGTGGGTCTCATCCTAGCCCTTGCAAGGCCCCAGTAGAGTGGCACAGAAGACCTCTGGTGATGCGGTGGCTACAGTTGTTGAGCCTGGCCGGATTGTTGAGTGGGGAGGACTGTGGGCAGCCTGGCCTGGGATTCAGACCAGTGTTTGTGTGCCAGAGGAAGGCTGGACTATGTCCCTCTGACACACCTATGCCGGGCCCCTCTGCCGATCTTCTGCCCGATAGATGCAGCTGCCCTGCGTCGAGCTTACGAGCTGATCAAGTCAGCAAACCTGGGAAAGTCGGAGTTCGACCCCTCAGAGAGCTTCAGCCCGGACCTGTTCGTGCTGTGTGCAGAGCAAGCACTCAAGGTGAACCCCAGACCTGGCTAGCACACAATGAACCTGCCCCCCACTCCTAATCTCACATTTTTGTGTGTAAATGGCACAGAGGAGGGTGCGTGGGATACTGTTAGTGTTGTGGGGATGGGAATGACTAAGCTAGTCTCACCAGTGACCTGAAGCCCCTTATTCCTGGCGTCTTGCCTACTTTTCCTGGTTTCAATCTCCTACAGATGGGAGAGCCTGAGATAAGTGAGGATTGCATCCAGATGTACTTCAAAGTGAAGGGGCCGGTCACTCAGTTTCTGGGTCGAGCACACCTGTGCAGGGCTCAGCTTTGTGCCCCACAGTCAGAGGAAAACCTGGTAAGAACATCACACTTCTTTTTTTCCATCCCACCCCCAGGGATGGCAGCAAGGCAGACCTTAAGAGAGGCTTTTAAGCAAGATGGAGTGAGGGGCCAGACTCTCCTCCACAGCGATGCAGAACATTTGTGCTTTTCTCTCTACTCAGCACTTGCCAATGCCCCTGGTATGAGTCTGTCTGACCTTTCACCTAGGCACAGCAGAGCTGTGGTCTTCTCATTACCATAGCCCTCCCTGAGCTGGGCAGAGAGAGAGCTAGGGGAGTCTGGCCCATGCGCACACCAGCTGTAGTTTCTCAAGAGTCTCCCAGTATACCCCAACTGTGCACAAGCTCTCCAAACTGTTCACACTTGGTGACAGAAGTAGAGATGAGTGGTGAGAATGTTTGGGTGTCATAAGTGCCTAACCTGTGCATTTACTGTGCTGTTTTAGGAGGAATTTGAAAACTGTGTGACTCAGTACATGAAAGCCATTAACTTCGCTAAAGGGGAACCAAGGTAGGCATGCTGAACTGTCAAATTCTACTTGATCACATAAGACTTTGTGCCCAAAAGTACCAAGTGATGCTATTTTTATACTGTCATCCATCCCGTATCCATTTTGTTTTGTGTTTGGAGTTATGACACAGGCTTGTCTTATTACCTGGGAGAATCAGCCATGGTCATCCAGACTTCCCAAAAGCAGCATCCTTTGCTGTGCTCAGGACTCGTTGAGATTTGTAGATGACTGCCAAAGTGTTTCCTTTATGGCCTCCTTCCCAACCTGCCCCCCACACCCCCTTGTTGCTGGATATTGGGGGTCAGCCTCTCTGAAGGGAGAAGCACATACCCAGGAGTTCCTCTGGTTCTGTGTCCTCTGCCCTGCCAACTCTTCCTGTCCCCTGACCCTCTTCCCATCTCTGACTCTGGGAAACTCTGGCATAGCTTTCTGTTTGGTACCTGTCTTTTTTCCCAACCCTAATTCAAATTCAATTATTAAAATGTTAAGTTGACACACACTGGCATTGGCACACATGCAGTGGGACCCAAGGTGAGAAGGGGCTTCCATTCATTCTGCTTATGTCCACTGCTCATCTATTGAAGGCTTTCTCAGGTCACACTACATAGGTACAAGGGTACAGGGTCCAGCCCCATAGGCCTTCCCTCTAGCGGTCAGGAGCTGGCCCTGCACCAGAGAACTTAGCAGGATGAACATTTTCAAATAAAGCCTTCAGTTCCTGTCTGTGCTCCACTGCAAGGGTTTCAGAAACAACTATAGATGGGCTGAGGGATGACTGGGACTCACTCACTGGTCTGGTTTCTGGCCACTTGATTTCCCTCCCTCCTTCCTGAGTGATGAACAACAATGATCTGATGACCAATCAGTGGTAGGATGTCAGGGCTTGCCCATCCCAGACAGTGGCTTTACAATGAGAAAGTCCTGCAGCTCCCGGATGTGACTGCCAGATGATGCCCTGGGAGATGCCATCAGAGGGAGATGACTGGGAAGTTCCTTTTCACACACCTTTAATACCCCCTCAAGGATTTATGTTCAGACATGGAGTTTGTCCTTAAGCCCCTCACTTTCACCTGCAACACACTGTCTGACCGTCTTTTGTTTACTCAGTTCCTGGCTGATTCTTGGACTTCTTCCTGGTTATAGTAGGATGCTTCCAGGAAGCTTTCCATGCTCCATCCTTCTTTGATTATGTCTGTATTTTCATGGAATGTTTGTGGAATGATTGCATGATAGGAACCTACTCTAGCCAGGTACCATGTCCTCACCACTGTGAGACTAGCCACTGCTCATGTGGAATAGGGCTATCAGGGGATAGCTCTGCATCCTGGTCCTGATGCAGATTGGAGAGAAGTACTTCAAATGAGATGGATGCCAGTATCTGGCGGGGATGGGACATACCTCCATGTCCTCTAAATGGGTCCAGGAATCAGGATCCCCTTGCCCTGTGTCCCTGTATTCTGACTCCCATTCCCTGCCTAGGTATTACTTCCTGGTGTTCAATGCTTCTGTTCTCTACTGGCACATGGTGCGGCCATTCCTCAAGCCTGGATATCATCAATATGTGATCCCCAGCCTCTCCCAAATCATCAACGTGTTAAATCAGACAGAAGAAGAGGACAAGGACTGGCAAGCAGAGCTGATGGTGTGAGTGGGGGCCATAGACCTTAGCAGCCATGGGCAAGTCCTACATTTACTATGACTCAGGCCAAATGTGCCTCTCTTTCTCTTCCAAGGGGGGGATGGGTCCCTGACTTGTCAGCATGTTCTTTTTAGAAATCAGTGGATATTGCAACAGGCCTTGAGATGTGTCAGGATTCAAAGCAAAGGAAATGTGACACAGTCACTAGTCATAGCCGATGCTTTTAAACCTTAGTGCAAGAGGGTTTTGTTGTTTCGGTTTTGGCATTGGTAGGCACTTTGGCAAATAGCTATGCCAATGTGAATATCACATCTGGGTTCCCAGGTGCCTGTTACTGGGGGCTCTGAGGTTGCTGCTCTGAAGTTACATGATTAGTAAACACCTGGTCACCATGCCAGCTAGACTGTGAGGGAATTTTTTTTTTTAATTTAAAAAAGTTTTTTCCATATCTTCCTCTGCTCCCCCCCTTCCCTCCTCCCAGTCCCACTCAGTTCTCCCCCCACCCCCACCCCATTCCCCAAGGAGAACAAAGAGTCCCAAGGTGGGTCAGTTCAATCTAGTATATCCAACTGAGGCAGGTCTGAGTCCCAAGTCCCAGTATTAAGGCTGGGTTAGCTGTTCCTCTGTAGGGAATGGGCTCCAAGATGTCAGTTCATGCACCAGGAACATACTCTGATCCCACTGCAAGAGGCTCCACAAACCACCCACACCATTTGACAGTTGTAATCTACTTTTGAAGGGTTTAGCTCCTTTCCCTGAAGGTCCCTCAGCGGTTGTTTCTGAATCAATGTGCTCCCAATAGCTCGGGTCAACTGTCTCTTGTGGGGGTCTCCTCCTCATGATTCTGGTCTCTTTGTTCATATACTCTCTCCCCGAGAGAGGATCTTTCACAAGTTTTATCAGGATCTTGCTATAAGCAAGGGACCATGTGATTTTTGACAATGTAGATCCCAGCACCAAAGATGTCAGTTCAATCTGGACCACAGTCTGTAGGCTTGAGGGTACCTGCGTGTGGCCATTTGAGAACCCCTAAGAGAAAGGTGATGCAAATAACATCTTCCTTCAAGTGCCATCTGAAAATGTTCTTGAGAATTGAAATGGCAATCGTTCCGGTGCTGCCTGCAGTAGTCATCCTCTCCTGCTTGCTGTGCCCTGAATTCTGGCCAGTGTCAGGCGCTTCCCTGGGAAGCTTTTGAAGGTTTTTCAAACACAAGGGTTCATGGAAACCCGAAACTGGCTCCTAGAGATTTGCAACAGAAGACAGCTAAGAAGGCTGATGTCGATGTTTTCTGTCTTTCAGGGAACTTCTTGAATGTTACCTGCAAGCCGGGAGAAATGAGGATGCGGCCAAGTTCTGCTTGACGGCTGCACCGTTCGTCAAAGCCCATGTGCCACACAAGTACCGGCATATGTACTCGATCATGGTAAGAGGACGCTTCAAAGGAAAGGCAGAGACTACGCATAAACCACAATAAGCCCATTTGCCGAAGAATATAAAAAACATAACATATGTGAACAAAATAAGAAAAAATAATTAAAAGAACAGGTAGTTCATCCTATATGAAAAGGCAAAGTCTTTTCATTATTATAGTTTAAATACTTTTTTTGTAACAGCATCAAATGTTTTAAAAGATGAACAGAAAATTTTTGAAATACAATTACTATAGTACCATGTCTCCAAAGTGTCTACAACCTGTTAATTTTGATGTATAAGAATCAGCTTAAATTATATACATGAGGCTGTACAAAGCTTAGTTAGTGATAATTTGTCTTAATTACAAATATTAATTTTATAGGAGGAATAAAATAATATCTAGACACAAAATCTGAATGACTATGTAATTTGTCATGTGAATGCAAAGTAACGTCCGGTTGTATTCCTGGACAGGTTCGCTATGAACTAATGGATGACCATCAATTGAGGGAAGAGAAGAAGCATTCCACAAGTCTTTCCATCTCTTACCACATCAATTCCCTAAAAGCGTAAGTAGTCTGGGAAACTTGACCTTCTCAGGCTGGGATCACTGTTTGTCAGTGACAGAGTTTTAGGGCTTAGGGGTGGCTGTGGGAGCTACCCTAGAAGAGGTGGGGTAGGGAAAAACTAGGATTTTGTGGGGTGGGCCTAAAGTAACCCCATTTATCACAACAATTACTGAGAAGCAAGGGGTAGTGAAGCCACCAGCCGAGTAATCAGAGTTCCAGCAAATGAAGAAAGTTCCCAACCGAGTCAGATGCTTCTCACAAATTCTGCAAGATGAGGTTTGAGGTGGACCATGAAGAGACCGCAATGTGTTTGAGGCTGAAGAGAATAAGGTTACATTGTTCTTGGTCCTGAGGAGAGTGAGGAAATCGCATTATGTTCAGTCCTGAGGTGAGTGTGGAGAGCAGAGCATGTTTGAAGCTGAGGGGTAGGTACTGCTTATTCAGTGTGGTTTTGACCCCCTTGCAATAATGCACAGATGCAGAGAGACTTCTAAGGGCCAAAGTATCCCAGGGAAGGGGATCCTAGTATAGTGCTGGCTTGGCAGACATGCCCTTGCACACTTCCTGGAGTTTTCCTGCAGTGATATAAGAAAAGAAATAATATTACCTGTGTAGAGAAAGACAAAAAGACATGAAAATTTGCCTGGGGCAGGCAGAGAGAAGAAGGGGTGTTTTAAGATCTCCATTCTGTAAGAAGCATGAGTTCATTGATTTAAGAGTTTCCTCAAGGAAAATTCTTTAACAAATATGACAGGATGATCTGACAACATAGTGTTTAAATCAATTCTAGGAAATTGGATAAAAATAATTTGCCAGACGACATCAACCAAATTCTGCGGAAAGCCTATAAACATTTAAGTCATTTCAATCACCATCGCTTCCCTTCCATCAAAGAAGAAAAGTAAGTATAAGACTCCCTGTATCTGTTTACACACAAACTCCCACACGGCCACCACATAATATTCACAAAGTACCAGCTCCACACCAGAAGATTTGGTGTTCCCTCTCTGCTAATATTGTCCTGACATTTATGCTATCTATGTACCACACTTGGGAGTGTGGACCTTCATATCCTACCTTAGAAAATCAAATTTAACTTCTAAGCACAATCATTTTTAATTCATCACAGTGCAGTAGACTTCTTAGTAGCTACATGGAGGAATGCACTGATTCGAGTCCTGCCCAGGAGCCCATCTTAAATCTGAGATTTCTGGTATTTCTGAATTCTGGTGGAGTCAGGAGGGGTTCTGAACTGGTTCCTAAATGAAGAGCAGGTGGTGTTGATGCAGAGGTGAGGATCTGGAATGATGTCAGAGGTGGCGGGAGTTTTGTTTCTCGCCTCAGTGGCTGTCTGTCACATCCTTGTGAGCACTTTGCATTTTATTGAGATGATGAGATGTGTTGGCTTTTGATTTCCAAATCTCTGATCCAGTAGGATTCAAAGTTCACCTATGATTGGGGCCTTTTGAACCACCCTTTCTGAGAATTTATCTTCTGAATTCTCAATGGTTTCCTCACTAACTTCTGTTCACTTCTAATGTAAGAAACCTGTTGACCCCTTGAATATGATAATTGTTTTAGCCACAGGGCCTCTCCATGTGGTAGCCACTGTTACCAGAGGCAAAGCACTTGGCTGGCCTCAAGGATCATTTGGCCATTGACTTGAGCTGTAGTATATAGTTTTATATACAAAAGGATGTACCATTGACAGAAGTGGTGTCAGCATCAGACTGCAAGCGTGATGCAGAAGCAGGCCTTTGTAGCTGTAATGTTATACCAAATAAAGGTGCACTCTGACTCCCAGAACAGGTGTCCTTTTAAGGGAATCCAGGCACAGAGACACTCATGGGAACAGAAGGTACCAACAATTACCAACCACAACCTATAGAATCAAGGAGGGTCCTCTACTGAGTCTTCAGTTGGAATGTAGCTTGAGAGAACACCTTGATTTGAAGTCTGGCCTAAGAACTGTGAGATAATCATGTCTACTGGTTTTTGCTACTCAGTCAGGAGTGCTGTGTTGTGGGAGCCCAGAATAATGACCGAGAGTGTGTGTTAGTTGTTTGTGGCTGTGTGACAAATAATCACAGGCTGAAGCTTAAAACAGGGCACATTTGTATCTATCTGGACTCTCCTTCTTTTACCAACAAGATCTTAGCTGCCTCCCTAAGTTCTCTCTGGCAGCTAAACTGGGAGACAGCTTCCTGGCTCATGATTAGTTCTTATGGCCCATAGGATATCGCCAGAGAGGATGATTTGCCTTATCAGAACATCCAGGGAAACACCAGTTGTGTATATGCAGGGCTGTGTGTAGGTCAGGGCTGGGATACATTCTGCTGTCACACAGGGGCTGAGTAGTGCTTGACACATACTTCTTGGGGGAAAAGCATGTAAAGGGCCACACTTGGGGTCCCAGGGACCCTAAAGTCTTAGTGAGAGCCAGAGGAGAGGGATCAAATACTGGGCTCTCCACACCAGCTTCCAGACCCTCTTGCCAGGTTAATAACAGCTCTCTGAGAGGATTGAGTTCTTATATATGTATTTGAATGTGTATGTATGCTTGTTCCGGGAAGGAAGGCTACATCTATCATTATATTCTCCAAGCTACTTTAGCTGAAGTCAGACTCCAGCAGTCCTGTCCATGCCAGGGGTTTGGTGATGATGAGATCCCTTTATGAGAATGTACTCATTGCTCTCCGAGGTAAATTCCTAGAAATAGGGTTGTATGGTGCTTCATAGGGCGTATCCACGGGGAGCTTGCTTTCTAATCTCTTGGTGACTTCTCTGAGCCTGTAAGATAGAACTTCCATTGTTTGACTATGAAAAAGTCAGACATTTGCTCAGACATGTATGAGCACTGATATATTTTACCTCACTTAAAAAATATGGTATACATATCCATTGTGAGTTGACCGTTAGAACTTTACTGTATTGAGATCTGAGCCCTTCAGCTTTGTTATAGTTATACATTATCCAGGAGACCAGTCCTGGGCCAGATGCTATCTTTGGTCCTTTACACATGTGAGCTCAAGTGGAATCTGTGAATGAACATGTGGATGCTCAGAGGACCTCACTGGTTCCAGCCTCCTGGCTGACGTTTCTTTTATCAACATGCCTCAGACAGCATTCTCTGCCAGCTAGGGAGCTCCTCTCCAAGACTCCACTTTTGTATGAACCTCTATTTGAAGTGCACAGGGACACCAAGAACCCATTGTGTCTAGAAGACCCCAGAACTGTTTGGGGTGTATAGTTCTTTGTGCAATCCACACTCTACCACCACCCACCCCTCCCCGGGAGCTGCAGTACAGTTCCTGACTTACCCAGGATACATCCTAAGCAGATTGAGCAGCCACAACCCAGAGAGCCCTGGAGCTTCCTGACACTACAGAACCCAACTGCAATATCTCCATCTGGGCCTCTGTGTCTGGAATTCTGACTAGGGAAATACGTAACATTGGTTTAGTAGCAAGATTATCCAGGGACCAGTTATTTACTCTTCCCTGGGTTCTTCCTTTTTGACCTGCCTATCCGGCCCAGAGCTCAGCAGAAGTCCTGGGGCCATGCCTTAGCTGTGCAGAGCGTGGGAGGAGAACGGTGAACAGTAAAAATGCTCTTCCTTTCCTAAAACTGCCCCCCATAGAATGGCTCAAGAACAAAGAAATGAAAGATGGTGCCTCCACATGTAGTCACTGCAGCTCTGCCTGGATGTGTCTCTGACATTAAAAGATGGAGAGATGTGGCGAGTCGCTTCTGGCCTGCAGAACGACGAGTCACCACACGCACAATTCTTCTCAGATCACACTTTATTGGAGTACAGCTCAGTTGTGAAATGGTGGAAAGAAGACCCCGAGCCTGAGATTCAGCCTGCTTATATAGGGAAGCCTGGCGCGTGATTGGTGCCCATCAAATGCCTCATTAACATATGGCTGGTGATTGGTTCAAAGTGATACTCATTAGCATATGGCTGGTGATTGGCCCAAAAT